>CAUYLG010026489.1:0-57760 GCA_963573385.1 Cacajao melanocephalus | reverse complement strand
TGCATTCTAGCCTGGGCAATAGAACAAGAATCCCGTTCTCTCTCCCTCTTTCTCTTCCTCTTTCTTTCTCTCTTACATTCTTTTTTTCTTTCTTTCACTCTCACTTTCTTTCCTCTCTTTTTCTTTCTTTCAAAAAAAAATTAAAATAAAAATATTTTTAAAAAAACTTAATGATAGACATAATAAACTTTTTTGGATTATTTTTAAAAACTTTAGCATAATTTTATAGTAATATTGCTTTTTTTACATAAATAAACACATATTAATAGTAAAAAGAAAGATTTTTATCTAATAAAGCTACGTAATGTTAACAGTTTTGTCATCATAGATAATACTCTGATCATCCCATATTTAGTGTTGCCTAAGTAAAGTGTGATTATAATTACTTTATATGTACCATTGGTTGGTTAATTTGAAAGTTCAATACAACCAGATTGTAAAACAATCTGTATTATATTTTCAGAGGATAACTAATTTAAATCTTGAAGGTAATGCTGCATGCAGATTCTTAAGCATTCTCATGGTATATCCATTTATTAGGTCATTATAACCTCATTACACAGATACTTCACTACAAAGTAGGACAGGACACTGGAATGATTTGGTCTGTCGTGGTCCCTGTTAGAAGTGATTTACAAAAAAAAAGGTGTATTTATTCCACCTAGGAGGTGGGCAGAAAGTAATAATTATAGCTTTGCTTTAAGGTTCAGTGTGCACATTAATAATCCAACTACACATTTCTCTAAATATTTATAAGAAATATGATAATATGCCACAAAATAAAAATGAATGGAAATGGAACTGTGAAGATTTGGGCCATTATTGGAAAGGGCACTACTGATGAATTTCTTTGGTGTGTTACATTTATACTGAGTTGCCTCTTCCCCAAAGTTGCTCCACTTCCCTCCAGTGCCTGTTAAGCTTCATTCCTGTTGCTGGATGCAGGACAAGCATTCAACCTGGCTGCACGTCAGCCAGGGCTGCCCCACAGAAGAGTGCAAAACAAAAATTATTTGCTAACCTACGTTCAAAAAGAGGTGAGTGGCTCACTTGAGGCCAGGAGTTCGAGACCAGTTTGGCAAACAAGACGAAATCTTGTCTCTAATAACAATACAAAAATTAGCTGGGCATAGTGGCACATGCCTGTAGTCCTAGCTACTCAAGTGGTTGAGGCAGGAGAATCGCTTGAACCTGGGAGGCGATAGTTTCAGTGAGCTGAGATGGCATCACCGCACTCCAGCCTGGGCAGCAGAGGGAGACACTGTCTCTTCTCAGCCTCCCAAAATGAAAGAAATGTTCAGTATTGTCTAGGATCCCACCTGAAGTTCAAATTTAGAAAGAGGGCTTAGAATCACAAAATCTCAAAGCACTTTTCACAGAATTTAAGAGAAATACATAGTCTAATAGAAGATTGGAATATAAAATGCACTTTGTTCACTTTGACTAAAGTCTATCAGGAGGGAGGGATAGATTGGTATAAAGGATCAACATAATTATTTATCTAAAAATTTTGTTAGGATAAACTGGTGGTGTGCTATTAATTGTTTAATAAACAACTCTCCAGGAAAAAAATGCTCATGCACAACATTTGCCATTTTCCGTGGTATAAATATTTCTACTATTTTAAGCTTAAAGAAGAGATGTCACTGACTGTGAAGTTGTGAAGAAGTGTGTAACAGAAGCTCACTGTAATATTTCATCATGTAGAGACAATATATAATTCCAAGAACACAGACAATATAATAGAGAGTGATGAGTTTTGAGTATTTATTGTTTTTAATGTAATTTAATTATGTTTATATAATTATTTAATGTGTGTGTTTAAAAATTGGCTCATAGAATTCCTAAAAATTATTTTATCTTATTTTTCATTGAGGTAAAGTATATATATAAAATTTAACATCTTTATCATTAAGTGTATAGTTGAGTGGTAACAAACACTATTCTATATATTTTTTCCCCTTCATCTCCTTCTCCCAACTGCCCTCCCTGCTCTCTGGTAACCACCAATCTACTCTCCATCTTCATGAGATCCACTTTTTTAGCCCCCACGTATGAGTGAGAATATGTGATCTTTGTCTTTCTGTGCCTGGCTTATTTCACTTATCATAATAGCCTCCAATTCTATCCATGTTTTGCAAATGACAGAATTTCATTATTTTTACAGCTGAATAATATTCCATTGTGTATATATACCAAATTTTTAAAAATCCATTCATCCGTTGATGGGCACATAGGTTGATTCTATATTTCAGCTACTGTGAATAATGCTGCAATAAACATGGGAGTGTAGATCTCTTTGATGTATTCGTCTACTTTAAAAATCCAGAAATTTTACCTTCCAGCTCTCAGAAGCTTGTATGAGTCACTTCCAACAAACGACTGGGGAAGGCAGACATTCATATTTTTATAAATATCATGAAATATATCCCATTTATTCATACTTAAATTGTTTGTGTTCTCTTTAATATTGCTAAAGAGTTCATTTTAAACACTATTAGGAAGGCCACAGAGAGACTTGCCATTTATTAATTACTTTTACTGAAGAAAAAAGAGAAACAGAAGGGGCAGTAACTACTAATACTACGTGTATATGTATTTATATATGAAGTGAACTACCTCCAACTCTAGCTACCTATTTTTACATTATCCCTATTTAGAGTAATAAGGTGAAATTACAACAAAAGCCAAAATAGACAAAATCTAATTAACCATAAGAGCTTCTGCACAGCAAAAGTAACTATCATCAGAGTGAACTGGCAACCAACAGAATGGGAAAAAATTTTTGCAATCTACCCATCTGACAAAGGGCTAATATCTACAAAGAACTTAAATTTACAAGTAAAAAACAACCTCATCAAAAATTGGACAAAAGATATGAACAGGCTCTTCTCAAAAGAAGACATTTATGCAGCTAACAAACATATGGAAAAAAAAGTTCACTATCACTAGTTATTAGAGAAATGCAAATCAAAACCACAATGAGATACTATCTTATGCCAGTTAGAATGGCAATCATTAAAAAATCAGGAGACAACAGATGCTGGAGAGGATGTGAAGAAATAGGAATGCTTTTACACTGTTGGTGGGAGTATAAATTAGTTCAACCATTGTGGAAGACAGTGTGGTGATTTCTCAAGGATCTAGGAATAGAAATACCATTTGACCCAGCAATCCCTTTACTGGGTATATACCCAAAGGATTATAAATCATTCTATTACGAAGACACATGCACACATATGTTCATCGTGGCACTGTTCACAATAGCAAAGACCTGGAACCAACCCAAATGCCCATCAATGATAGACTGGATAAGGCAAACGTGGCACAAATACATCATGGAATACAATGCAGCCATAAAAAAAGGATGAGTTCATGTCCTCTGCAGGAACATAGATGGAGCTGGAAACCATCATTCTCAGCAAACTGACGCAAGACCAGAAAACCAAACACTGCATGTTCTCACTCATAAGTGGGTACTGAAAAATGAGAACACACAGACGCAGGGAGAGGAACATCACACACCAGGGCCTGTCGGAGGGTTGGGGCTAGGGGAGGGATAGCAGGGGGTGGGGAGATAGGGGAGAGATAGCATTAGGAGAAATACCTAATGCAGATGACGGGGTGATAAATGCAGCAAACCACCATGGCACATGTATGCCTATGTAACAAACCTTCATGTTCTGCACATGTACTCCAGAACTTAAAGTATAATAAAAAAAAATTTACTGATAGCAATCCAAATATATATATATATACACACACACACACATATATTCTGGAAAAAGCATCTCAATTATTTTCAAGAAAAACAATTCTGTAAAGCATAATTTTACCACACAAATCATAACTATTCTTAACTATTTTAGTAAGTATAGGTAATTTTAAAAGTAATAATTTGCCCCTACAGTGTTTACAGAATAACTTAGATTTTATGTAAATGAATGTAGAGGGTAGAGGAAAGTTGATGGGACTCACATCAGTTGAATATATATCAAAGACTAAAAAAGTCTAAAATCTACCTTGGATAAAATTTTGTGTTTTTCTTCTACATATCTTCTTCAGAAAGTGATCTTTTCAGTAAATTGCAAGCCGTGATAATAATTTGGGTATTAAAAAAAACAAGTGGATATAAAGCTTTACTCAGAAAACTATGACATTTAGGTTGAAGGATTAGTAGCCGGGCTTGTTTAGATAATGGGAGTCTTTGTTGAGCTGGTCCCAGATTAACAGTTGGAAATGAGCTCAGTTCCTGACTGCTGAGTACTAATTAATATTGATAACTGTTGACACATATTACAAGAGACACAAAATTGTATTTTTAAGAAAGTCTCATTGAACCAATAATTTCAGATGTATGTTGACAAGTTAAAATAGTAGGGGTTTTCAGCAACTTACAAAATAAATTTGCAAGATGTTCAGTGAGTCTATTACAAAACCTTCATATGAGTAGCTTTCTAATGTTTGAACTATTTGAAAAGGTTATAATACCATTCTTAATCTGATAATACATTGTTTTAATGTGATGATTATTTAAATTATTTTGAAATTTGATAGAATTTGGAAAGTTGCTCCCTTCCATTATATATGAACCAACTTTTAAGCAGATAATTATTTGGGGGAGTTTTCATATCTTTGCAAGAATCTTCCTGAACACAAGGAGTATCTGTTAGTCAAGAAGAAAATCTTCTCTGTCGCTTTTTTTAAAATGTATAATGAATCACTAAGATTTGAGGCACTCCATTCAAAAGAAATGAGAGATTAGGAGACATTTAGCCCATGTAAAATATAATTTGGTCATCATATCTTTGTCTTCCACTGGGTCAAGAGTCAGGGATACATATTAATAAAGGACACACCAGCTATCTCAAAATAACAGAGCCTCAGGCAAGTAGCACCGAACCAGGAAAAAACCATGGTTGTTTAGAGAAGCTCCAGCTATGGCTGTTACCTGGAAAGGCAGCATTCTTCCATGTTTACATAACAGGTTCATCTGAGGATTTCAAGTACTTCACAAACATTCACTTGTCAATTATCACAGCATCTCCAGGAACTAGGTAAGTGTGAAAGATTATTATTCCCACAGGAGATCTAGGAACAAGAGTCATACCAGAGACATATTTTCCAGGAGTTAAATGAAATTGACAGTGCTGCTGCTATGTATGTAGTAGGCTCTCAATAAAAATCATTTAATAGATGTGAATCACAACAGGAGCTAAGAAGACATAGCTCTGCCTCTCTTTTACATAGAAAGCAGACTTTGAGTAACTCTGAAATGAATGCCATTGTAGATTATGGCAACCATGAAAGCCATCTCAGATAAATAAACTACTTTAGATCCAAACTCAAGTACAGACTTTGACTCATATTCCATTTGCACTGGACAGCAATTCTGTTACCCATGAAGTTGGCTGATCTAAGACAGAGCCAGCCTTATATCTATTACCTGACAATATACCTTCCTAGAACTCATAAAAACTTATTCTTCCAAATAAGCATTTTTAACTGGGTAAAAAAAGACCCTAATGATAAAAAATGTCTTGTATTAAAAAATCATAAATTGATTAAGTGTACAAGAAGGAAAACAGCATAAGCTGACATCTTCAAAAAACATTCTCTGTAGACCCAATATATTTAGATAAGGAATATGTTTGATGCAGAAAAATGTTTTTAAATAGTAGAATGTTTAAGATTTATTTTGGAGTGTGTATTATAAATTCCAAGAAGTTGGTCACTCTGGGGGCCATTTGTGAATTACTAGAAATAAATCTACCACTAAGTGGAGAGACAGACGGTTCACAAGTAGAGAGTTAAGACCTGATAGGATCAATGATTCAAAGACTCTTCCATTGTTGATGAATGCCCTTGAAGAGGACCTCTCTCTCTACAAACATAGAAGGCTATGTGAAAAGAAACATGGATACATTGTTTAAGTTTTAAATTGCTGGAATTTTTTAGCCCTGTCTCCTTGCCACCTTTTCCCTGAATCTGTCTGGTGGGCATGTAGTTCTGGCCGATCATCAATTTTTTACATGCCAACATGGAGCCACATGGCACCAGTTTATGACTCAACTGGACTTCTCAGATCTACTTAAAAACAGTGTCTTTTGAGGAATCAGAAATATCTTTCTATCATTAAAAATACAAAAAATAACAGATGTTGGCAAGGATGTAGAGAAAAGGGAATGTTTATATACTGTTGGTGGGAATGTAAATTAGTACAACGTCTATGGAAAACACTACAGAGATTTCTCAAAGAACTAAAAATAGAGCTACTATTCAATCCAGCAATCCCACTACTGGCTATCTACCCAAAGGAAAAGAAATTGTGATACCAAAAAGACACCTGCACTTTTATGTTTATTGCAACATTATTCACAATAAAAATATATGTAATCAATGTAAATGTCCATCAAACGCTGACTGGATAAGGAAAATTTGACGTGTGTGTGTGTGTGTGTGTGTGTGTGTGTGTGTGTGTGCATATGCTACTCAGACATTAAAAAGAATGAAATTGTTTGCCACATCACAGATGAAACTGTAGGCTATTAAGTGAAACAACTCAGAAACAGAAAGTGAAATATGGCATTGTATTAGTCTGTTCTCACACTGTTAATAAAGACATACCTGAGAATGGGTTATTTATAAAGGAAGCAGAATTATTTGACTCACAGTTTAGCATGGCTGCAGAGACCTCAGGAAACTTACAATTATGGCAGAAGGGGAAGCAAACATGTCCTTCTTCACATGGGAGCAGCAAGGAGAAGTGCTGAGCAAAGTGGGAGAAGCTCCTTATAAAACCATCAGATCTCTTGAGAACTCACTCACTATCACAGAACAGCACGGGGGTAATTGCCCCTATAATTAAATAACCCACGGTCCCTCCCATGATACATGGGGATTATGGGAACTACAATTCAAGGTGAGATTTGGGTGGGGACACAGCCAAACCATATCATACATGTTCTCACTAATAAGTTGGGGCTAAATAATGTGCACACATGGACATAGAGTGTAGAATAATAGTCACTGGAGACTAAGATGGGTGGGCAAGTGAGAAACGAGAAATTACTTAATGGGCACAATGTATACTACTTGGGTGGTGGTTACACTAAAAGCCCAGTATTTACCACTACCAAATATATCCAGGTAACAAAACTGTACTTGTACCCCTTAAATTTATACAAAACAAACAAATATCTGCCTTAATTTAACAGTATTAATATCTTCATTTGCATTTTAACAGCATTGATCCTGGATCATTGCTTTGATCCTTCTCCATTTACTTGAATATTTAATGATTACTTTGGGGACACTTAGATTTAATAATTCAAATTTCAATTTCTGTTGGATATATGGCTTGTTATATTGACCCACCTCTCTCTCTTTTTTTCTTTCAATCAATACATTGCTGGCTGTTTCATAGTGGAGTGGATTCATGTAGATATGTTTAACCTTGTCAATCAGATGTCTAAAGGCTGAACTGATGTTTTTATAAGTTGTCTGTCATTTTTCTTTTGGGTTAGATAGACTTTTAGGTATGTGTAAAGTTATTTGAGTTACAAAACCACGTCAGGGTTCCCCTCTCTTCATTCCAAATTGCACAAGAAAACTTTAATTTTACACTTGTTAATTAAATATATTTGTTATTAATGAAACAGCACTACTCAGTGTTAATGTTGATCAATGTTACATTCTTGTAAAGGGTAAACTTTATCACTATTTAGGAGAACACATACCTGGGGCTGGCAGCGGTTGGGGTGGGGTGAAGGGAGGAAGAGCATCAGGACAAATAGCTAATGCATGAAGGGCTTAAAACCTAGATGACAGGTTGCTAGGTGCAGCAAACCACCATGGCACACATATACCCATGTAACAAACCTGCACGTTCTGCACATGTATCCTGGAACTTAAAAAAAAAAAAGGCTGCCCTGAGAGTTTATCATAAAGATATTTACATGATGAGGCCTCTGCTGGCCTTTCAAGTGCTACCAAATACCACAGCTCTGGTATCCTTGCCTCCTTGGGACATGAACTAGGCTAGTTTCAGGTATTTCCTTTAAAACTGGATGATTTTCATTGGGAGTTTTTTATTTTTCTTTTCTTTACTGGATGGAGATACAATGCTAGAAATTCAAGGGTCTCTTCAAAGACTCATGGCTTATGATATATTATTGCAATTATACCAGTAAATTTCATGTCATCTTCTAAGCTATTTGGTATTCCCCATCTAAGGAAGGTGCTACCACTCTTGAGTGTCAGAGATGGTTTGGTTTGCAAGTCTTCAAGAGAAGTGGGTGCAGAGGACAGAGGCTTTCCTCTATGGCTTAGTTTGCTTTTTCCTTCTCTGAAAGTGTCATTGTATAATGCAAATATAAGTGGTTAGCCATATATAGAATGGCAAGCTGCCATTAGCTTGTACTTTTCTGATAGCAAGCACTGAAATAAAGGGGATGGGAGGATGATTGGAGGAGGGGTGAAGCTCATTCAGAGAGGAAATAAAGGCTCTGGAGAGACCTAAGAGGGTTCTAAGGACAAAGTTTTGACTTTTAAGCTTTCTCTAAGGCCAATTCTCAATTAAAATCCTTTACTTTTCCACTTCTGGTAAGTGGCTGTTGACTACCCCCTATCACTACTACAACCATTTAAAGACGCTATGAGAGGTCCAGAAATTTTTTTTTTAAGAGAATGTCAACCTTACAACATTCTAAAGGGAAAAAAAATCAGTAACTATCCACCTTACTTTCTATTCCATCCCATGTCCCCATATTCCCTAGCATAGAAAGTGGAGCAAGGCAGAAGTTTCACACATGGACTTTAAAGGAATTAGGCCTGTTTTGGGGTGGGGGTCTTTTAAATAACTTATTTATCCAAATGAATAGGATCCTCATAAGATCTTCCAACTTAATCGACTACACATTTTATAATAATCCCTTCATTACTCAAAACATTTTTGGAAATGATTGAAATAAAATGCAACAGAACCTTCTGACTGCTTTGACAATTGGCACATTTTCACCCCTTGAGGGTGAATTTGACACTTTTAACAGTCAAATGTCATTTAGAGCCAAGTTTAGGGAGGAAGGTACATAAGCAGCCACGGTAGTCCTTTTTTTTTCTTTTTCTTTTTCTTTTTTTTTTTTTTGAGAAAGAGTCTTGCTCTGTCACCCAGGCTGAAGTGCAGTGTGACAATGGTAACTCATTGCAGTGAATGACTCACTTGACCTCCTGGGCTCAAGTGTCCCTTCTGCTTCAGCCTCCCAAGCAGCTGGAACTACAGGGTACGCACTACCGTGCTTGGCTAATTTTTTTTTTTTTTCCTGTGGAGATGAGGTCTCCTAGGCTGGTCTCAAACTCCTAGGATCAAGGTCCTCCCACATCAATGTTGGGATTACAGGTGTGAGCCACTGTGCCAGGCCCCACTTCAGTTTTAGAAAAAGAGAGGCGAGACTATGAAACCATTCAGCTACATTGTGTAAGACTGTGGCTTATTAATTGATTCTAAAGTCAGTTCCCAAGGATAGCTCTGCAACTCTTTGAGAAATGGTGGTGCCATTAGTATAGGATGAGAGTGTTCCAAGGGACCTATTCTCAAAGTATATATATATGAAACAAATGTGATGTGTTTGTTTAAAACTAACTCTCATTTTTAAATATCATATTCTGTTGTTTGATTATCTCCTCTAAGCTGAAGCAGTTTGCATTCATTCTTGGGTCACTTAACAAGGGTTCACCCATTAACATTAACATGGCTGATGTTAATAGTCAGCAGTAGCCAGAGTGGCTGAGTACAAACTCATTTGATGACACTTTGTATTGTGTCACTCTGGACAGGCTTCCTAACCTTTTTGACCCTTAGTCTCCTCACCTGAGTAGAATGGCTATAACATTAGCGTTGGGGATTCAGTGAGTAAATGCATGCATTACCTGGTGCCCATGGTAGGTATTCCACAAATGCAGCTGTCAAAAAAGTTTTACTGACAGCCCATTTTGTGCCTCTTACTCTGCTGCCATCATTTCTAATTTGGGATTAGACTGAATCAAAACAATAACATAAAGAAATTCAAATAAAAATAACAGTGAAAGAAATACCACTTTAATATGATTATTTAAAATTACATGAATATAAAATCCTCTTAACATCTTCACAGATTTATCGAGGTAACTGCACCTATGACCATAACATGATTTTTGTGACAACAGGAGCTAGATGACTATTTTAAATTCATATATGCTAATGACTGAACATTCTCATCAACACAACTGATGTTTTCATCTGAAAGCATTTAAAGTATAATAATCATTACCTTCATATAACAATATCCGATATCTGAGCTTTTTAGAAATAGTATGCATAAAACTCTGCTACTATTGCTTTGGAAATGTGACACATCTATGGGGGTTAAAGAGCTTTTGGATCAAGTTATGAAATGGTGTTCTAAAAAGACCTCTTCTACTGTTTCTGGTAGCCGAATCCGTGGTGGGAATCCACATCTGACCCATGGGTTGGTGATACTCTGTCTTAGTGTTCGCTATAGGACAAGACTCTGGACGTTTATTTTCTGGTCACGAATGACCAATGCTTACAGTCATTCTTTTTGCTAGTATTTGTTTACACACTCACTATATATATACTCTGCAAATAAACAGTGCACCTGCATTTCTCAGAATGTGGGCAATATTAGAAGTACCCTTCTGTTAAAGAGGATGTTAAAGAATAATAAAGTCGTTTCATAAGATATTCCAAACAATAGTTTTAGTTTAAGATTGATCCCACCCAAGGTATGATTTCCCAGTTATTTTGGCAGTTGCAATTATAGTTTCTTGGACTTAACTGCTTAATTAGGAATCTTAGGAAAGTTTCACGTCAAGCTAAAAATATTTCTAATGTACACTTTCTGCTTACTCAAAGCTTCATGGAGCTATAATTTACGAAGGAAACTTGTTTCCTTAATTGTTGTGTCAGTCAGCAAAAGCACGGGGAGCAGGCACAGAATAATCCGTTTATATTTAGCTGTGCCAGCAGCCACGAAATATCACAACCTTCATGTAATTTAGGGAAAGGTTAGGGATGTCATTTCTATAGGACTGATTACTTTACAATTTGTTTTACTTTTTAAAATTGTGCACTTTGCAGGATTTTTACGGAGGCCTTCTATTTTCATTGCTATAATTTTGCTTTTATGCAACACTTGAAGGTGAAGACTTGAGTCAGGTTTATCAGCTGATCCCTATGTTTGGCCATACATTACAAAAAGTTAGATTACTAGAAAATAAAGGGTGATCTATAGAGTTTGAATTATAGAGGTTAGAGGTTTATCTTACTGTAATTCTACTATTTTATACTGTCTTAGGTTACTGAAGAGTATGTTTTATTACAGAATGGATCTAGAGAATAACCTGAAGTGAATTGCACATTTTTAATATGATTCTCCTATTTATCAATGGTGATGACAGAAAAGGTGAAAAACAAAGAAAAGTAAACAAAAGAGAACAATGCCTTGCATCTCTGGAGCACTCTCTGGCTTTCAAAGCTTTTTCACATCTATAACTTGAGTCTTTCCAGATACCTTACAAGGTATGTCCTTAGTTGATGAGCTCATTCCCTCCAAAAAGCACTGTGTCATGCAATGGTTACTAGCTTAAATTTAAGAGTGAGATGGGTGTGAGTTATAATCTAAGTTATGCTACTTCCATCAGTGTGATCTTAGAAAAACTGCATTGTGACCTGAGCATCAGGTTCTTCTTCTGAAAAATGAGGATTATTATAGCTGCTTTATAAATTATCTGGCCAATACAAATGAGCACCATGTATGCATGCAGTATACATTTAATGAATCAGAGTTGTCAACTTATCTTGTTATCATTGCTATTGCTGTCTAGCCCTACAGGCACAATGGATACTTTCCAGCTATTGTAAAAAGACAGGGGCCAAAGTATAATGGAGAGTGGAGACGTAATGATTTATTAAAGAGAAAGGTGTTACTCTTTCATTGTGGAAGTCATTTCAACAGATGATGTTTCCACATCCCATCAACTTCCAATGTTTTTTCTTAGAATTGACCTTCCTCCATCAGAAACCTCTTCAGCTTGATCTCTCCTGAACCCTTGCTTTGTGATGTGTGTAAATGTCCAGTTAAGAGAACTTACTAATCCTATGATATTTCTTATTTGTTCTATTCTGGAGTTAGTTTTGATTAAAATTATTTTTATACTTTATGTGCATTAATCGAGAGACAATGTGATAGCAATTAAGGACCCCTTGATAACCAAGATCCATAGTCTTCTAAAAGTTATTTAACATCATCATCTTTGTGGTACATGTTTTATGCTATAGTTGATTTGAATTTCAACATTCCTTAAATGTTTCATAATTGCAGTAATGTGTAGAATTAATCTGATATTGGTACAAGTTGACACATGAGCTCCACATATTTTAAGAAAGTACCAGGACTCTGTTTAATTAGCATTATATATCCAAGTAAGAAAAGGAACATTTTCAGGCTTATATAATTTTTACGGAATAATCCAGTATAACACTGGCAGAGAGGGCTAAGAGATTATGGGGAATAAAAACAGCATGTAAGAAATATGGCACTATATACTCTTTAACAATTAGTTTTGGGAGGAATATGCATGAGAAAGAACGTAGAAATTCAGAGGTATTTCTTTCAATATCCTAAGCATTTTTTTAAAAATTTATTTTTTGAACTATCCACTCCAGTTGTCATCAATATCCTAAGCATTTTTGTAACAAAGGTCTGCATAAAGAGTGATATGCTATTATCTATGACATAATAAGGAAGGGGACAAGTCCATAATTATAGCAGTAAAGCAAGTTGGAAGAGTGGGATAGATGCAGTTCAAGAAGGTCTTTTCAAGCTAAATAGAAGTTTTGATTCAATGTGTTCACCATCGAGGTTCATAGTCTAAATAGTGATGTTGCAAAACTAATGGAAATTATGATAGTTTTACAAGTGGTGAGCAATATGCAGTGTGATTAGAAAGAGAGAAGATGAAGAGGTGTAGGATTTAGCTTGCAGTTGTGGCAGTGACTGAGGCAGTAGGCGAGATTTAAGTTGGACTTTCTTGGCAATTCTATATTAAGTATTGTATTACTCAGAACATGATGGGAAAGCTCTCTCTGTAATTACTTGAGAGCGGAATTGATTCTCAATAGTCTGGGTGCTTTGGTGCTTTAGGTGAGCGTCTCAGTGAAGGTGAGGACTGGGGCAAATGTAAAACATAACTGTAGATTTAATGTAAAACAACCATCCATAATCTTAATAGTATCAAAATAACTGTGTGTCCTGGTGCCATAATATGCATATATTATCAGAGCTGCTGCTCACAGAAGATTGTCGACTGCATAGACCATGAATCACAGACTTCATAAATTTCTATATTACTGCAAGGTGTTTCTGGTAAATGGTAGTAAAATGTTTTGCTCTATGAAATCAGTAATTAACAGCCTACAATCCAAAAAAAAGCCCAGGTCCAGATGGGTTCACAGCCGAATTCTACCAGACATAGAAAGAGGAGCTGGTACTAATCCTTCTGAAACTATTCCAAACAATCCAGAAAGAGGGAATCCTTCCCATATCATTTTATGAGACCAACATCATCCTGACATCAAAACCCGGAAGAGTACTGATCTTGATATCAGTCAACTGTGTTTGGAATTCAGCTGGACCTCTACTTACTGTGTGAGCTCAGGAAGGTAGTTACACAGTCTGTTCTCTGATGAGCTAAACGTTGCAATAATAACAATTGTTGTCCAGAGTCATTGTTCCTACGAGCTTGGAAGTGCATTGTAAAAGTACCCATGAGCATCCTTTTCATATTCTAAATTAAAATCCACGCAATTCATTTGATGAAGAAAGAGGAGGAGGAGAAGGAAAAGAAGGAGATTCTTACTGATATAAGTATGCTAATTCACTTGTTAGTCTTCCAAAATAGGAAATCAATGGACATTATGTTCTTGGAATAGAAAAACAGATTTCTTCCACTTGTGACATAGAATCATTTTTCTTTTAGGAATGTATCCAGTATTAATCCTACTGTGCTAATAAGCCTTTGAAAGATTGGGAAAGTATATTTTAAATGGATCTAAAGCACTTAACTATATGTCCAGCATTTTGCTACTAATGTTTCTAACATGGAGAGTAGCTATGAAATGGTTAATTGTGGCATAAATTGTTTCTATAATTCTGGTAGAATAATAATATGATTTTTATATTTAGGTGTGATTACCACATAAAGACTTTGGAATGCTTTAAATATAACATGTCGGCCAGGTGTGGTGGCTCACACCTATAATCCCAGCACTTTGGGAGGCCGAGGTGGGTGGATCACCTGAGGTTGGGAGTTCAAGATCAGCCAGACCAACATGGAGAAACCCTGTCTCTACTAAAAATACAAAATTAACCAGGCATGGGGTGGCACATGTCTGTAATCCCAGCTACTCAGGAGGCTGAGGCAGGAGAATCGCTTGAACCTCGGAAGTGGAGGTTGTGGTGAGCCAAGATCACGCCATTGCACTCCAGCCTGGGCAACAAGAGTGAAACTCCATCTTAAAAAAAAAACAAGGTAATATGTCACCAAATATGTACTCACCGTTTCCCTGGGGTATACAAAATATCTCTTTTCTCCTAATGATGGAAAATAATGCAAGTTATAAATTACTGAAATCAAGTAGAATGATAGCATTAAAGATGATGGTAGAAACCATAACTTCTGTTTTTCTTTATATATCTAAGAAAAAGATATGTTTTTCTAATGTGATATATTTGAACTAGAGAAACATATCAAAGGACTAGAAAATTATTAGAAGAGCATCAAAAAATGAAACTATAATTGATACCCAGGAAGAATTAGATTTTAATGAAAATTTAACTGTCTTCTCTGAGCATTCTGTGAATTTTTAAATTTATAATCAACAGGAAAGCTGGGTTTTCAGAAAGTGAGATGACCCACAAGTTGAGAGATAGGTACGTAGAGACATAATTTATTATTGTTTTAAAAGTAGATGAATTGAACTTAAAAATTCTTCTTTTATGGGTTTTACTGATTATGATACAGGTTTAATAAAATTGCATAGCTTCTGCCAAAAATGATGAAAATAATTTTGTAACTTATGTAAAATATGTTGTAGTATGTACAAGTTGTTACAGGTCATACACACTGAATTGTAAACATGAATAGGAAAAGGATAGAAATACTCTTCTTTGATAAGGGCAATGGTAACAAGACCCTTAACAACTAGCAGAAAAATCAAGGGTAAAAAAAGTTCTTCAAAAGAGCAAAACAAACAAAAGTGCAATCTTGTCATAAAAGCATGTTAAATCTTTGAGAAAGAAGAAAAACTCTGGCCTCAAATGAAAAGAAGGCATAATTCCTCAAGAATGGATCATAACTACTGAAGCGCAGGAGCCTTAGGCAACTTAGGTGTACAGATGACTGATTAAATTCTAAGCCATATGGTATGAGTCTACAGGTCTTAAGCATTTTTTTTAAAGGGGAGGCAAATTTTATCATTTTCTAGTGATGCTTCTATGAAATCCTCAAAGGTGGCATTAAGAATGAGGGGAAAATGGAAATGAAGCAGCTAAGAGAGAAAATATTAGGGAAGAAGAATAAACATATTTGGCAGTGTTGTGTAGAAACAGTCTTGTGTGTCAGTAACAGGTGAGCTAAGTTTCTTCTATTATTATTATTATACTTTAAGTTCTGGAATACACGTGCAGAATGTGCAGGTTTGTTACATAGGTATATTCCTGCCATGGTGGTTTGCTGCACCCATCAACCCATCATCTATATTAGGTATTTCTCCTAATGCTATCCCTCCCGAAATCCTCCACACCCCTAAAGGCCCCAGTGTGTGATGTTCCCCTACGTGTGTCCATGTGTTCTCATTGTTCAATTCCCACTTATGAGTGAGAACATGCCGTGTTTGGTTATCTGTTCTTGTGTTAGTTTGCTGAGAATGATGGTTCAGCTTCATCCATGTCCTTGCAAAGGACATTAAAGCATCCATTTTTATGGCTGCATAGTATTTCATGGTGTATATGTATATATGCCACATTTTCTTTATCCAGTCTATTGTTGATGGGCATTTGGGTTGGTTCCAAGTCTTTGCTATTGTGAATAGTGCTGCAATAAACATATGTGTGCCTGTGTCTTTATAGTAGAATGATTTCTAATCCTTTGGGTATATACCCAGTAATGGGATTGCTGGATCAAATGGTATTTCTGGTTCTAGATCCTTGAGGAACCACCACACTATCTTCCACAATGGTTGAACTGATTTACACTTCCATCAATAGTGTAAAAGCGTTCCTATTTCTCCACATCCTCTCCAGCATCTGTTGTCTCCTGACTTTTTAATGATCACCATTCTAACTGGCAGGAGATGGCATCTCATTATGGTTCTGATTTGCATTTCTCTAATGACCAGTGATGATGAGTTTTTTTCATATGTTTGTTGGCTGCATACATGTCTTCTTTTGAGAAGTGTCTGTTCATATCCTTCACCCACTTTTTGATGGGGTTGTTTGTTTTTTTCTTGTAAATTTGTTTAAGTTCTTTGTAGACTCTAGATACTAGCCCTTTGTCAGATGGGTAGATTTAAAAAATTTTCTCCCACTCTTTAGATTGCCTGTTCACTCTGATGATAGTTTCTTTTGCTGTGCAGAAGCTCTTTAATTTAATTAGATTCCATTTGTCAATTTTCATTTCTGTTGCCATTGGCTTTGGTGTTTTAGTCATGAAGTCTTTCCCCTTGCCTACATCCTGAATGGTATTGCCCAGGTTTTCTTCTGGAGTTTTCAAGGTGTTAGGTCTTACATCAGGTGAGCTAAGTTTCAACAAAGACTTTCTAGGAAAAAAAAAGCATCCCTGAGATTAAAGTTACAGTGATTTGAAGGGAGGTAAGCTTAAGACTTTTTAATATCCATTGTTAGAACAAATGTTAAAGGCCTTGCCTGAATTCACATCGTATGGCTCTGACTTTTATCAAATAGACAACAAAATTCTCTGTAGTCTAAAAATTGAAGATAAATAACTTAACAAGTATTTGCAGTTTTAATCCTCAAGGTTCCTGGCAGCAAAGAACAATAGGGGTGATAACAGACAAATTCAATGAACAGTTTGCAAGGCATAGGCAAGTTTAAAAAAAAAAAGATAATCTCAGAGCTAGAAACCGAAAAGATGCAATGCTTAGAGAGAGAAAGGCATGACTAATTAGCAAGATACATACTTGTCAGGGAGAAGCTCAGTTTAGCAGCTATGGCCTTTGATATAGGAACAAAGCCAAAGACAGAACCACATTGAAGCAAAGATGGATGGAACTAGGAAGGGCCTCTTCATCTTCCCATTCTCTGGTTTCCTGCCACTGCCTCCTATAGACTGAACCTAGTGGAAACCAGAGGGAAATGGGGCCCATTGTTTCATTCTTTAGAAGGTAGCTTCCCAAGGCACAGAACAGGGTGAGAACAAAAGTATAAGGTGGAAGAGTCAAATAGAGAACATCTAGTACAACCTCTGCCCATTTGAAACATTCTCAGACTTGCTTCAGTAGTTTTCTGATAGTCAAGAGAACATTTGGGCAAAAACAAGATCTATTTATTCTATAATTTATTTTGTGCCTTGTTCATAATTAGCCAATATAAGAGTTTAACTGGCATTATACAACTGTACAGTGGTAAGTACATTAAAATATGGGGTGTTGAATACTCCAAGGATAAAAAAGATGATTAAAAAGAATGAGGAGTTTACATTATGGACTGACACCTTTGTTTCTGTACTATAATCAAAACAATGACATAAAAGGCAAATCTAGATGTGAGAATGAATTAACACTAGTATAGAATGGACAACAGAGAACATTAACAAGTGGCACCCTTAAATCTGAGTTAATAGAGAAGACTGCAATGATCCCAATGTTGACAAGAAACAAACAGTAACAAAAACTGTGAGACTATTTTATATTCAATTTAGCAAGATTTAGTATTTGCAGAATGACAAAGCATTGAAATTAGTCTTCATGAAAGAAATATTTAAACACTGAGCTGCACAGAACAGTCAAGAAATTACTAAAGGTAAATTCAGGACATTAAAAGAATCAAGGCATTTAACATAAAGACATTTATAAATATGTAGTTCTTAGGTTTGCAAGTAAATGTTCTTATATCCAAAATACACCTGGAAATAAACACTAGACAATGGAAGACATGCAAAGGAAGATACTGGCATAAAGACCAGTTTGGGTTCACAAATTAAGTTTTAGTCATAAGTTAGAGGACACAACATAGCCAGGCTCCTAGTTAATTTAAGATAGAATACAGATAAATTGAGCATATTCTTCAGTGTTATGGCCTGATACTTAGTTGTATAAATTTCTGCTGAGGGCTATGTGACAGATTATTTTCCAGAAGCTAGAGGCAGATATAAATAAACCATGGTTACTGCCCTCAAGGAGGCCATAGGGCTAGCTGGGGAAAGGGATGCCTTAATTCTTTTCTCCAAAATGTTCAATTGAAAGAGGCTGCGATGAGATGGAAAAAGCATGAAAAATGGCTAGGGCTGAGAATCATGAATGCCCAAATTGCACTCTGCCACAGCCACCTTTCTCAAGTTTTCTGCAGGAGATTTATGTTCAAGAGAAAAACGTCTGAAAAGAAAAAACCTTGAAAGCTTTGGCAAACAAACTCCAGTAGAGTCTACATACTAGACACACTCTCTCACGATTTCCATAGGAGGGAACTACACTGATGGTCTCATGAACAAACTCCCTTTCTCCTCATCTTGACATTGCTAGTCTGTACCATAACTGAAAAAAAAAAAACAAACTCTATGTTATCTATCGCTGTGTAACCAACCACTCCAAAACCTAATGGTTTAAAATACCACTGTTTATTTCATTTTCTTTTGTAATTCTGCAGGTTGATGAGGCTCCATTCTTCTCCACTTACTGGCTGGGGCTGCAGCCATCCAAAGGCTCAACTAGGCTAAAACATCCAAAATGCCTCACTCACATGGCTGGTAGTCCATGCTAGCTATTGGCTGGGAGCTCAACAATGACGGTTCTCAGAAACACCTGCATGTGTCCTGTACCTTCTCCACTAGGGCATTGCTCAGGCTGTCAGCTGTTGACTGAAAAAGCATTCCAACAACAAACATTTAAAGGGAAGGATCCAGAAGCTGCCAGTGCTCTAAACATCTCAGCCTAGAACAGGCACAGTGTTACTTCCACCTCATTCTGTCGGTTAAAGAGTTATAGGGCTGACCAAAAATCAAGAGAAAGGAAAATAAGCTAAAATAGAATTACCATCCATCTTTCATTCTCTCCAATCCTTGAACACAAAATATTCATATCAGCAGTCCCAAGAATGAAGTTAGGGGATGATGATGATGGGGTGCTATTAAGAGTAGCCTCAAGTTCTTTCTAGAGGCCGGCATCTTTTATATAGGAAATTTGAGTAGCAGTTGGGCAGTGTTATTATAATTGGCCAATAATGTCAACCAGTCAGAGGCTAGGGGACAGTTGTTTAGTTGCTGACTGACTAAAGTAAATCACAATTTGCAAGTGGAAGAAAACAGGAGAAGTTTTTAAAAAGCCAAGTGAAATGAATGCTCAAAATGAGATGAATTTGAGAAAGTAAGTCGGGAAATTAGTTCTAGGTCTGACCTCCCTGACTCTAGGAAGGTCCAACTTTTTCCCTAAAGTGAGTTTCAGTTAAGATTAAACTAAAATGCTGGGTAATTAATATAGCATTTAGCAAAATGGCTTTTTGGAGAATCTGAGACTGAACTATGCAATATAAATAAGGTTCATTCAGTGTCTTGTCATTTGAATTGCTGTTCCTGTGTGCTTCTGTGTTCTTTCCCTCCCTTCAACCACTTAAAGTTGCTTTTTATTTTAAAACGAACAATGATACACTATCACATTTCTTAAACTAACTGGAAGCATAGTCTGTCCAATCAGTGAGAACTCTAGCCAACATTCTCTTACAGAATGTGAAGGAATAGAGACTGAAAGAAGTTGAGGTAACTTCAAGCCAAATGTGTTTATTTCTATTTGAACTCATTTACTTTTCAAAATTAAGCCAAGTTAAAACACAAAAATAATCCTTACTATTTCAAACTTATTTAAGTGTTCGTATATACTGCATTGCATCAATCAGTTTTAAACATGTTTTTTAAAATGTGCTGCCTTTAAATGTATTTATATTTTATTTGTCAAAGATTTTCTTGGGGAGCAAGCTTCCAAGTTTATAATGGAAGTTAACAAGAAGATCAACTTTCATCAGTAGAGACTTGATTTTATTGGCAATATTTATTTCACAAAGAGAGGTTCATCTGTATTCTCTAGCTGACCATTCATAGCTAGTAGCTGTTCTTTAGGACTAATTTTCTGCTATTACCTTAATATCAAAATATTTGAGATTAGTTTATTTTGTAGGGGGAAAAAGAGAGACTGTGAAACAAATAATTTTTAATGGCTGAAACAGGAGTAGTCAGGCAAAGTCCCAGAGAGCAGCCAAGGCTATAACTACCCAGCTTCTACTGACATCAATGTGAGTAATAAAACTAAATCCTCTGCAGATACTTTGAAATTTTAGCCTGCAGTATCTTTGGAAATGTTTCACAGTGAAATTATATTTTCAATTCCACAGCCAATAGTCATTCTAACCATCTCCATCCCATCCTCCCAAACATACATTAGTATCTAACTCTGGTCATTTGCAGTGATGACTTCAGTTTATATAAACTGGGCATAGAGAAGGGTAAGGCAAGCAGCCATTTCTGACTTTCTCATTTAAAACAGTGCTGCAACAGTGCTTTCTTTGCTTTGGCCAAGTGACAAAGGAACTGTGCATAGTCTTCATCAAGTGTTCTAAGCCCCACCCAAAGAATCTTCAAAAAGGATGATTGGTAAACACTATAGGAATAGGTTGATTCTTAAAATGGAACATGTGAACTTCACTCTAATGGACAGGAGAGAGAAATAGAAGGGATAGGAGAGCCTGTCCCTCTTTATATTGCTTTTAACCTTTTTTCAAAAGAGCCTAAACCACATCTATCATAAAAGAATAGGTACTATCCGTTTATTCAACTTCATAGGTCTCTTTTTCACTCATCTAATGAAGATGTATTTGGAGAACTAACCCTATATGGTGATTGTATTAACAAATGTGAAGTGCTGAGATGTGTGCCCAGCAGATAGCAAATGTTCAATCCATGCTATCTGTATTTATAAGTCCTTACACAGGATTTGGATTGATATGCCACATAATCTATGCCTGGGGCTCTCCTGAACTGATTGGTTAAACCACAAAAACACACAATTTGCCCACAGACTTTTGCCCACCCTATTTCCATGCACACAAAATCATTCAATTTTATGTCCAGAATTTTTAAAAGTAGGTAAAAATAATGGAATTACTGCTGCAAATGACTGGCAGTTGGTAATATATAAAAACCCCTTGGAAAATTAAGTGCCTCAGAAATGATGATGATAGTTCTTTTGATGGTGGTAGTGGTGGTGGTGGTTTACATTTACTGAGCATCACATGTCATCTAGGAATTGTACTTTGCTTATTATGCAGTTATGTACCAACTACACATTAGCCTTTTGATATAAGTATTTCTGTATCTGTTTTTATAGATAAGAAAACTATGATTTAGAAGGATATTATAAATTTCCTTTTCTTCCCTTTTTCTCCAGCTGTCAAATTCAAGTTTTTAAAGTGTTATCCAATTACTCGACTCTACTTCCTTAGTATCATTGATTCATTAACCTATTCAAGCCCCACCCCATCACTAAAATGAACCAAAACCACCTATGGTCTCCTTATTGCTAAATCAAGTTAGCCCATTCTCACCTTATCCTACTTGGTGATCTCACGATCTAGTAAGTGATACTATTGATCATTTTCCCTTCCTTAAAAATGCCCACTATCTTTGGTTTCCATGATACTACCTTCTCCTGGATTTTGCCTTTGTCTATTTATTGTCATCACTTTTAAGTAGGTTCCTATTCCTCTGTGTCTCTTAAGGAATTGGCTTTCAAATATTTTTATTGCAACCATGGGAGGAAATATATTTTAGATCACAATTCTGTATTCAAGTACATATTAATACACTTCATGAAACAATGCTTCCTTACTTTGTTCAATGTATTCAGATACATTTATTTTATCTCATTGAAAAGAATACTGTTGGTCATAACATATCAAATTAATTTCACTGTTTACACATTTTTCAGCATTCTGTCTCAACATTATGTTTTCTCTTGCATATGGCTCAAACAAATTTTGAAGTGACCAGTCCACCTGGTCACAGCTATCTAAACATCTGTCACATTCTAGCACATGGTAGTAGCAAAACCCAAGAGACTAGGTAATAGTCTTAGCTAAACTTCAAAAGCTTAGAGGAGAATTATAATTAAGTCCCCAGAACATTTTTTAAATGATCCCATAGATGTCAAAGAGGCATTTTGCTAAAAGTATTTAATTGAATGAACAAATGCCATGCTAGGAAATGGGTATTAAGTATTAGAGAATGGATATATTTTCTAATTTTGAATCAACAAGAACATCTAATATGAAAAAAAGGCTTTAAAATTAGAGCAAAATGTGATTCAGAATTATTTTCTTATTTTATTATTCCATTGCATTATTTTACTCCTAAAAATAAAGCAGACTAACTGTGCAATTTTTTCATCGCTTCAAACTTCACCTATTCATTCATGAATACATTTGATCAGCAATAGCTATTTATTTACCATTTTCTACATACAAGGTACTGTGCTTGAAGCCACAAATCAAACAAGGATAAATTAGACATGGACTTGTTTCTCAAAGGTGTTTCATGTTATTTGTTTAGTCATGCATTACTTAATGATGGGGCTACATTCTGAAAAATGTGTCATTAAACCATTTTGTTGTGCAAACATCATAGAGTGTACTTACACAGACCTAGATGGTATAGCCTACTACACACCTAGTCCAGATGATGTAGCCTATTGCTCCTAGGCTGCAAACCTGCAGGACATGCTACTGTACCTAACACTGTAGACAAGTTTGCCACAATGGTAAGTATTTGTGTAACTGAACATATCTAAACATAAAAAGGTATAGTAAAAATGCAATATTATAATCCTATGGGACCATCATTGTATATGCAGTCCATTGTTGACTTTAACATTATTACACAGCATATGACTATATCTAGTTATTCATTTAAATGTTTTAACTAATAGTTACTTTTTTAGTACTTTTCTGGTTCTCAAACTTTTGGAGATATATGATTCATTGACTTCTTACTCCAAAATCAATGTTTTTTAATCATGATTTTTTCATTGCCACTATAAACTCAAATTTAGTAAGTCATTTTTGTGTCTTTTTACTTGTTTTTTGCATAGAACACAAGTATTACTTTTATTCTGAAAACGTTTTTTCACTTGCCAATTAACATTTACATCCAAATAGGGACTGATTAGCTACGATCCAGTTGTGCTTTATGCAGAAAATATTAATCGCCAACTAGATTTTAAGCCAAATAAAAAAATCCCAATGAAGTGGATTTTTGTCTATTTTTAAGATGTGTTTTCATGACTTCAGCAAAATTTATATTTGCTAAAAAATACTCCTATTTATCGTTTTCTAGTCTCAAAGAAAATGAAAGATTGTGTTTTGTCTTCCCAGAGCCTACTGGGTAACAGTATTTTTAATCTAGTAAAATTATTTTCCAATCAGGATATATAAACTCTTATAAATAAATTAATCATGCAGGATGTTATTAATGTGTAGTTCTATAGGCACTTTAGGAACTACTGTGTCCTGACAATAGACAGGTTTCATTCTATCCTGTTGGCCCAGTATGATATGCCAGGTACAGCTTATCCCAGATGATTTCTCTGTTTGGAATGGCAGCCAACCATGGCAGTCCAGATGGTGTACAGAAACATTAGTTTAACACAATGCCAAGAAGAGTCTAAAGATATAGGTGCTCTACAACACAGAAAATCCATTTCGAAATATACATTCTTGTATACATGTCAAGAAAACCTGCATGTGTGAGGATGTTACTCTAGCCGCTATTTGTAATGATAAAAATATGTGCTTATTTTCAGAACTATTTACAATAGCCAAGAGATTGAATTAACCTAAGTGTCCATTAATGGACAAATAGGTAAATAAAATCTAGTATATATACATAAGGAACACTATTCATCTATTTAAAAATCTATGAAATTCCATCATTTGCAGCAATGTGGGTGGAACTGGAAGGCATTATGTTAAGTAAAATAAACCAGGCACATAAAGACAAATATTGCATATTCTCACTCATATGTGGGAACTAAAAAAGTTGATCTCATGGAGGTAGAAAGTAGAATGATAACTACCAGAGGCTGGGAAAAGTATGTGTGTGGGAGGAAGAGATGAATAGAGATTGGCTAATGGGTGCAAACTTATAGTTAGTTAGAAGAAATAAGTTCTAATATTCCATAGTAAAGTAAGGTGACTACAGTTAGCAACAACATACTGTATATTTCAAAGTACCTGGAACAGAAGACTTAAAATGTTCTCAACCCATAGAAATGATAAACACTCAAGGGGACAGACACCATAAATACCTTGATTTGATCATTATACATACTATGCATGTAATAAAAAATGACAGGTACCCCCAAAATATATGAAATCTTTCTATTATAAAGATGCATGAACATGTATGTTCATTGTAGTACTATTTACAATAGTAAAGACCTGGAACCAACCCAAATGCCTATCGATGATAGACTGGACAGGGAAAATGTGGCACATATACCCCATGGAATACTATGCAGCCATAAAAAACGATGAGTTCATGTCCTTTGTAGTGACATGGATGAATCTGGAAACCCTCATTCTCAGCAAACTGACACAAAAACAGAAAATCAAACACCACATATTCTCTCTCACAGGCAGGTGTTGAACAATTAGAACACATGGACACAGGGAGGGGAACATCACACACTGGGGTGTGTTGGTGGGGAGTAGGGGAGGGACAGCAGGGGGTAGGGAGGTTGGGAGGGATAACAGGGGGAGAAATGCCAGATATAGGTGACAGGGGGATGAAGGCAGCGAACTGCATTGCTATGTATGTACCTATGCAATAATCCTGCATGTTTTGCACATGTAACCCAGAACCTAAAGTGCAATAAAATATATTTTAAAAAAGAAAAGAAATTATAAGCAAGAAAAGAAATAAAATGAACCCACAACCACAAAAAAACAAACAAAAAAAAAACAAAAAACTTAGGGGAACTCAAATGTCCAACACACACACACAAAATGAAATTCTATTGCATGAAACTGTAAAATAACCCACTTATAAATGCATCATTGAGCATAAATATGACTATTGAATGACAAAAATATAATTCAGGGATATACAGATGATATTCAATATCACATGTGCAACTTTTAAAAGCACACTATGAGAATTTGGCAAATTATAAAACATAAAAAAAAATACACATCAACTTTAAAAGATAAGTTTCTTCCAGGGAAGGAAAGAGTGAGTAAGAAGGGAGGGAAATAATTTCATTTGCACCCTTAATAGTCTTTTTAAAGATTTGAAATACCTGTGGCCAAATCCTGACAATTGCTAAATCTCAGTGGTGAGTAATCTGCATATTTTAATTTATTCTCTTTGATCTTTCTTATAATTCAAACATTAGTAATTTTTTAACTATGTTTTGAAATAACACAAGTGACATGGAAACTTGGATCAGATCTAAGCCAGAGTCAATATCAAGTGCACACACTGGGGTCTGTCGAGGGGAAATAGGGGAGGGACAGCGGGGGGTGGGGAGTTGGGGAGAGAGAGCATAGGGAGAAATGCCAGGTATAGGTGATGGGGAGGAAGGCAGCAAATCACACTGCCATGAGTGTACCTATGCAACAATCTTGTATGTTCTTCACATGTACCCCAAAACCTAAAATGCAATAAAAAAGAGAAAGAAAATTGAGGCTGGAGTCATTGAAAGGTCTTCATTCATCTCATCCAGCTGATGGCACATTTACAATTCCAGGAGGTTTGTCCAATTTGAAGCAGACTCTAGATGAAGTTCTTTATTAAGCAGCTGGTGGGTTGGTCTCGGTTGCCGTCGAGAATTATAGATTTCACCCAGGATGGAAAATAGCAGTATCAAGAAGGAACATAGCAACAAGTAGCAGGTAATAACTATATTTTACACTCTAATACTAGCAAGATCACAAAATCAATGTAGAAAGTGAATCCATCATTGAAAAACGATCAGGATGAAGTCTTGATCCTGTGTTAGCATTATTTAATATAAAAAACAAAGCAGAATTATTTAATAAGGAAAAAAGTTAGTGCACCACCTGGGCTTTCCTGATAAGCAGGGAACACCAATAACAGGATTACAAAAATAAACTAAGTTGAGATCATACCCAATGTTTTTTATGGCATTTCTCATTTCCTGCATACCTTTGTCAAACTCTACAAAATGAGGTATTATGCCATGTAGGCTCTTCATATGCATTGCTTCATTTTATCCTTAGGTTTAAGGATACTATCATCAAATTTTATAGATTAGGGAACAGAGGCATTGTTTCCAAGTGTTGAAACTGGATTTTACACCCAAATAGAAAAGAAAGGGAAGGAACAGGAAATGAAAAGAAGGGAGAAAGAAAATAAAAAAAAGAAAAGAAGGGAGGGAGGGAAGGAGGAAGGAAGGAAGGAAGGGTATCCATATACACTGTATTCAGTGAAAAGGAGCATTTAAAATATTCAGAGAAAAAAAATCTCATGTAGTATAAAGCCAATAAAATTTCTTCTTTTCTTCATATCCAAATCCATTATTGCTATTAATACAAGTGGAAACATTGACCAACAGTGTGTCTCCCTAAAGAATTGGTAGAAACTATCCTTATGCAAACAACACTCTTAACTCTATTTCAAAGATTTATGTAGTTTTTTTCTTACATCTATAAACTGAAAATAACAGATGAACAAATGTAAAATAGCCATGAACCAAAAAGAAGTATATGAATGATTTCCCATAAATTTAAAACAACATTCAGTTGAAGAAATAGGAAGAAAACTGAACATATACCAGTCCAATGAGAATTTTAGTTTTACATTTTATGTTTGACATTCTAGTCTTATGAGAAAAACCCATTTTGATTTTTTTTAAAAAACAAAAGGAAGTTTTAAAAGCTATAGTTGGCTTGCATTTTTGTGAGTGCCTGTCGTTCTCATGAGGCAAAATGCAGTGTAGACCAAAAGTCTGAAAGACTGACCATCGTTTGGGAATACAGTAAGGGCAACTTGAGAAAAATGAGAGAAAAAAATTAATTATGTAGATAATAAATTCCAAGTAATAGAGCAAAATTATAAATGAATTATGGCTAACTATACAGGAAAAAAACTTTAATTGGGGATATTTTTAATATAGAGAACCTTTAATATTATCATAGGGTATATTTTTGTTTTCAACTGTTGAAAATAAAATGCCTTTGTGTGATAAGAAAGAATGGCGGCTCCTGAACTCCCTCTTCTTGCACACCCTTTACCACTACTCCCATCACAGGGAACAGCCAATGAATCGAACAAGCGTAATGAGACTTTAATCACTCTTTGGATAACAGAAAGTGAAGCATTTTTGTGATTCTGGCAGGCCCCAAGGTAGAACAGAAAAGAAGCCTTATGATTTCCAGTGAAATTTTCAGGCCCTATGAGCTCAAAGCTTTGCTAACTGCAAAAAGATCCTTCCTCAATATAGGTTTCCAGTATGGTTTCAGGATGGGAGCCTATGATTAAGCTGAAGTACTCAAGTAGAATAAATATTACATTCCAAATGAGATGTTAGATAAAATGTCAAAGTCATAAAGGAGTTTAACTTGGGGGGACAAAAACAATTACATGTTTCCTGGGCTTGTTAACCACGTAGAGATTAAAAGAGCCAGGTTAGGTGAGGGATTAGCGAGGAAGGGGGTTTTGGGAGATAAGTCTTTGGAAATGAACAGGGAATAAAATAGTAAAGTTTGAGGAGATTGCAAGTAAGAGATATCCACACATGGAGGCAGACTTCCACATAACCCATAAAAATTCTCCACAAAGGAAAGAATCAGCTTCAAATATTCACTGGGATCAGAAAATGTAGAGCCATCTTTTGCTATCAAAATAAGAACTTTTCTGCTCTCCACCATCTATCTATTCTCCATCCTTTATGTTCACCCACCCCAATCCCAGCCGAGACAGAAAGAGTAGGCAGCATTTGAGGATGGAAATAATTAAGAAGAAAATAACTGACTGAACATTCTCCCTTCCCAACAGGCACAGAATAAGAATAATGATGGGTCATGAAGTCACTTAAAGCAAGCAAAACCAAATACCCTGTGCTTTTCCCTAAATATAAAAATTAAAATAGGCCTCTTTACAGAACTCTAAATAAGCAACTCATTTTTAACTTTCTTTATGCATTCATATAGGTAATTTTTCAGTTATCATTTACAAATTTATTTCATTTCTTTTTATTGAATCCCTACATATCAGTTACCAGATCTATTAGGAAAATAATTTTTGTCTTATTCTCTCTGTGTCAACAGTAACATGCATATAATATACATCAAAGGGTGTTTTTTGTTTTTATTTTTTTGCCTCTGCACTAGCACTGAAGAGGTAAGAGTAGAAATTTGAAGAACTAAAATATTATCACACACTTTCACATAAGCTCATCTTTTTGTGCAGAATGATCCAAACTTGGAGATTGTAAATGTAAGCCAAAAATTTATATTTCATCATTACTCATTACAGTCAGCCTTCATTATTCACAAGTTGTGCATCTACTAATTCAACCAACCACAGATCAAAAATGTGGGATGGTTGTGTCTGTACTGAACATGTATTAACATTATTTTTTTGTCATTATTCCCTAAACCAGGGATCCCCAACCCCCAGGCTGCAGATCGGTACTGGTCCAGGGTCTGTTAGGAATCGGGTAGCATAGCAGAAGGAGCAGGAGGAGGAAGAGGAGGTGGAGGAAAAGGAGGAGGAGGAGGAGGAGGAGGAGGAAGGGGAGGAGGAGGAAGGGGAGGAGGAGAAGGATCATTTCAAATAACCTAAATTTATACCTCAGGGAACCAGAAAAATGTAACAAACTAAACCCAAATTTATTAGAAGAAAAAATAATGAAGATTATAGACAAATCAAATAAAGGATTTTAAAACTATAGAAAAGGAATTTGTAAAGTGAGTTGTTTATTTTGCCAAAAGAAACAAAATTAACAAACCCCTAATTATACTAAGAACAAAAGGGAGAAGACCTAAGTAAATAAAATCAAAAAGGAAAGTGAATACATTTCAATAGATGCCTCAAGAATAACATAGTTCATAAGGGACTATTTTGAAGAATCATGTAACAAATAACTGAATAACCCAGAAGAAAAGGACAAATTCCTAGAAACATACAATCTACCAAGACTAAATCAAAAAGAAATAGCCTGAACCAATCAATAACAAAATAAGAGACTGAATTAGTAATCAAAAACCTCTCAAACAGAAAGGCCCAGGAAAATATTAATTCATGACTGAATTCTACAAATCATTGAAAGAATAATATCAATTCTTCTTAACATTTTCCATAAACTAGGGCTAGATGGAATATTTCAAAACATATTTTATGAGGCCAGAATCACCCCGATACCAGAGACAGAGGAAAACATCACAAGAAAAGATAACTACTGGCCAATACCTTGGATGAACATTGATGCAAAAATTATCAATAAAATGCTAGCAAACCAAATTGAACAACACAGCAAAAACATTATATATCATGACCAAATGGGATTTATCTTTGGGATGCAAGTTTGGTTTAATGTATGCAAACTAACCAGTATGATACACCACATTAACAGAATGAAAGATAAAACAATATGATCATCTCAATGGACTCAGAAAAATCATTTGATAAAGTTCAATACCCTTTTATCGTTAAAAAAAATTCTCCACTTTGGGAGGCCGAGGCGGGTGGATCACAAGGTCAGGAGATCGAGACCATCTTGGCCAACATGGTGAAACCCCGCCTCTACTAAAATACAAAAAAAAAAAAAAAAAAATTAGTGAGGCATGGTGGCAGGCACCTGTAATCTCAGCTGCTTGGGAGGCTGAAACAGGAGAATCAGTTGAACACTGGAGGTGGAGGTTGCAGTGAGCCGAGATCGTGCAACTGCAGTCCAGCATGGCAACAGGGCAAGATTCCATCTCAAAAAAAAAAAAAAAGATTCTCAATAAAATATGTATAGAAGACATTTTTCATAGCGAGGGCCATTTATGAAAATTCCACAGTTAACATCATAATCAATTAGAGAAAACTGAAAATTTTTCATCTAAGATCTGGTACAAGGCAAGGATGCCTACTCTCACAATTTCTAATCAGCACAGTACTGGAATCACTAGCAAGAGCAATCAGATAAGAAATAGATATAAAAGACATCCAAATCAGAAAGGAAGACATTAAATTATCCATTTGCTGATGGCATAATCCTACATATAGAAAACTCTAGACTCCACCTAGCCCTACACAGAGACTACTAGAATAAATTAGTTCAGTAAAGTAGCAAAATACAAAATGAACGTGAAAAATGTGTAGCACTTCTTTACACTTACAACAATTTACCTGAAAAAGAAATCAGGAAAACGATCCCATTTATAATGTCAATGTCACAAAATGCCAAGAAAATTTTTAAAAACTGTTCTTGATTAAGGAGACTAATGGGATGTAACCACTAAATGCAATTCATAATACTGGTTTGGATACTGAATCAGGGAAAATCTATTATGCAGGACATTATTGAGATAATTGACTAAATTTGATAATAGAATATATATTAGAAAAAAGCATTTTGTCAATGTTGATTTGTCTAATTTTGCTAACTGTATTATAGCAATGTAACAAAATCCTCTTCTTGTAAAATATCTAATAAAATTTGTAGGAATAATGGGACACAGTATCTATAACTTATTCTTAAATAATTCAAGAAAAAGTAGATAAAGCTGCTGTGACAACATATTCACAATAAGTGGAACTGAAACTGGGTGAAGTAGACACAGAATTTTGTTGTTCTACTCTGGCAATTTTTCTGTAAGCTTGAAATTATTTCAAAATAAAACATTTTTTAAAAAGAATTCCAATTCTACATAATTAACCTGGAAAGCAGAAAACGAGTTAACAATCTCCCAGTGTTAGCATAACTTCATATTTTAGTGTTAGCATAATTTCAAACTCAAATTTCAGAAATGGGAGGAAGAAAAAGGAAAATTACAAATCAAGTAATGAAAGTGAATTAAAAACTTTCTAAACAAAATATTATCAAATGGAATCCAGAAATATAAAAAGGATACTATTAAATATATTGTGACTAAATTGTATGCATGGAGTACAGGTTAATATTTGAATATCAATTAATGCAGTTTATCATATTCACAGGCAAGCAGAGGAAAATCAAAGAATCTTGTCATTACATGACAGAAAAGATAAAATTTAACTTTGTTTCATATTATAAATTCTCAACAAACTAAGAACACAGAGAGACTTTCTTTAATTTGACAAAGTGTTTACAAACAACCTATGGCAATTAGTATAATTAATGGTGAAGCTCAGAAGTTTTTCCTTTAAGTGTAGCAACAAGATAAGCATACCTTCTGCTATAATTTCCATATAATGGGCAAAATGCTGGCCTATATATAAATGCCCCAGTCGTGCAAACAAAATAAATTAAGAATTAGAAAAACAAAAATTGTTATTATTTGCATATGTGTATCACTTGCAAATAATCACAGTATGTGTATAAATTACAACCTTCAAAATAATCTGCAGATAAATTATTAGAATTACTGCTTATCAAGTTTGCAAGATAAAAAATTAATATATCATATCAGTTGAATTTCTATACCAGTGTAAGAAATTAGAAAATAAAAATTTTAAACATATCATATACTATTACATTTAAATATGTGCAGAATTTAAACAAATCTAGTAAGAGAAGTGTAAAATCTATATGGAGTAACTTTATTGAGAAATATTAAAAAGAACTTAAGTGGTGATATGTCATAAACATGGATTGGGATAACGAATAGTATAAAGTCATTAAATCCTTTATATTGATCTATATATTCAAAGCAATTTATATCTCAATCCCAAGTCCTATTCCCAAACTTTCACCCCCACTGTAGAACTTAAGAGGCAAAATCTAAATTTTATATGAAAGTGATAAGTGACGAGAATAGCCAAGACATCCATGAAGAAGAAACATCTGGGAGAAGATGCTTTAGTAGGTACCAAGACATAAATTTAATTAAGACGGTGTTGTGTTGGAGCAAAGGCTAAGAATAGATGAAGTCGCCATAAAAGAAAACTAAGATTATGTATACAGGTGGACACTTGCTAGACAGTTAAGTAGAGAAAGAAGGGTAAACAACATTGTGACAAGTTGATCACACTGGGAGAGTACAATTGGATCTGTTTTTAAAAATGCAACAAATTTACTTTAAGGATCTAAGTGGTTTTTGTTAGCAATTCACGAATAGGACAGCATCCTATCCAAAACTTGAAAGAGCTTCATTATATATGGCAGAACAGTTGGGTTTTGTAAGGCAGCATGAGTAGGAATAATGTAACAGAATAATACAAAAAAAGTGGATTAGTTAACATACTTCAGGTTACTTTCCCAGCAAGGGTTAATGTGATATGCTTTGGCTTCATGTCCCCACATAAATCTAATCTCAAATTGTAATCTGCATAATCCCCATGTTTCAAGGGCAGGACCTGGTGCAAGGTGACTGCATCATGGGAGCAGTTTCCCCCATGCTGTTCTCATGATAGCAAGTGAATTCTCACAAGATCTGATGGTTTTATAAGGGACTCTTCCCCTTCACTTGTTCACTCTTCTCTCTCCTGCCACTACGTGAAAAAGGCCCAAGCCTGCTTTCCCTTCTGCCATTATTGTGAGTTTCCTGAGGCCTCCCCAGCAATGCAGAACTGCAAGTCAATTAAACCTCTTTCCTTTATAAATTACCCAGTCTCAGGTATTTCTTTATAACAGTGTGGGAATGGACTAATACAGTAAGTTTGTACCTAGGTAGTAGGGCACTTCTATAAGCATTACCCAAAAATGTGGAAGTGACTGTGGAACTGGATGAGAGGCAAAGGTTGGAAGAGTTTGAAGGGCTCAGAAGAAGACAGGAAGATGTGAGAAATTTGGAACTTCCTAGAGACGTGTTGAATGGTTTTGACAAAAATAGTGATAGTTACATGGACAATGAATCTGAGCGGAGGTGGTCTGAAATGGAAATGAGGAACTTATTGGGAACTGGAGCAAAGGTCACTCTTGCTATGCTTTAGCAAAGAGACTTGTAGCATTTTGTGCCTGCCCTAGAGATCTGTGTAACTTTGAACTTGAGAGAGACGATCTTAAATTAGAACTTATGTTTAAAAGGGAAGCAGAGCATAAAAGTTTGAAAAATTTGCAGGCTGATGATAGAGTAGAAAAGAAAAACCCATTTTCTGGGGAGAAATTCATGGCTGCAGAATTTTGCCTAAGTAACAAGGAGCGACATGTTAATCACCAAGACAATAAGGAAAATGTTTCCAGGGCATATCAGAGACCTTCCCCTAGTGAAAAATGGTTTTGCAAGCCGGGTCCAGGGCACCCCTGCTGTGTGCAGACTTGGTGCCCTGCATCCCAGATGCTCCAGCCATGGCTAAAAGTGGCCAAGGTACAGCTCAGGCCATTGCTTCAGAGGGTGCAAGCCCCAAGCCTTGGCAGCTTCCACGTGGTGTTTGTCCTCTGGGTGCACAGAATTGAGGTTTGGGAACCTTCACCTAGATTTCAGAGAATGTACAGGCAGAGGTCTGCTGCAGGGGCAGAGCCTCATGGAGAACCTCTACTAGAGCCGTAAGAAGGGAAATGTAGGGTTGGAGACCCCACAGAGTCCTAATGGACTCTGCCTAGTTTAGCTGTGAAAAGAAGGGCACTGCCTAGTGGAGCTGTGAGAAGACCATTGTTCTCCAGCCCCCAGAATGGTAGATCCACCAAAAGCTTGCACTGTGCACCTGGAAAAACCACTGACACTCAATGCTAGCTCATGAAAGCAGCCAGGAGGGAGGCTGTACCGTGCAAAGCCACAGAGGGCAGAACTGCCCAAGGCCATAGGCGTCTACCTCTCACAACAGCGTGACTTGATGTGAGACATGGAGTCAAAGGAGATCTTTCAGAGTTTTAGGATTTGACTGCCCCACTAGATTTCAGACTTGCATAAAACCTGTCGTCCCTTTGTTTTGGTCAGTTTCTCGCATTTGGAAGGGAAACGTTTACCCAATGCCTGTAACTCCATTGTGTCTTGGAAGTAACAAACTTGTTTTTGATTTTACAGGCTCATAGGCAGAAGGGACTTGCTTTGTCTCAGATGAGACTTTAGACTGTAGACTTTGGAGTTAATCTGAAATAAATGAAAACTTTGGGAGATGGTTGGGAATGCATGATTGTTTTTAAAATATGAAAAGACATGAGATTTGGGAGGGGCCCGGGGCAGAACAATATGGTTTGGCTCTCCCCACACAAATCTCATCTCCATTTGTAATCTCCATAATTCCCACGTTTTGAGGGCAGGACCTGGTGGGAACTGATTGGATCAAGGGGGCGGTTTTCCCCATGCTGTTCTTATGATAGTGAGTTCTCACAGATCTGATGGTTTCATGAGGAGCTCTTCCCCCTTTGCTTGTTCAATCTTCTCTCCCTGCCACTATGTGAAGAAGGTCTGTGCCTGTTTCGGCTTCCACCATGATTGTAAGTTTCATGAGGCCTCCGTAGCAATGCAGAATTGAGTCAATTAAACCTCTTTCCTTTATAAATTTCCCAGTCTCAGGTATTTCTTTATAGCAGTGTGAGAATGAACTAATACAGTAAATCATAAAGGACTTTATTATTCCAGCTCAGGTTGATTATCCTTTTCTAATTGGTTCCTGTAAATCTGTCACTTTTAAGAAAAAATGGTCTGTTTGGGAATTTTTCTGCTTCCTTAAAGTGTCGGTTTGATTATGTCGCACTTTGCACATGTGACTACATTTTGGTTTGGTCTGTTGGGTCCTAGTGTATGAGCTCACTCCAAAACAATGCGCTCTTATTATTTTATTTAACCAATTCTTACCTTCATCATATGCAAATATCAATTCCCTAGGGGTAAAAAGCAAATAAAAACACATACCTAAGCAAATAAAATATTAATATAGGCTATGTCTTCATGACTTCAAGGTAGGGAAACATTTCTTAAACAAGTACAAAAAGCAATAATCATAAAAGACAAAGGTTGATAATCTGGAATAAATTAAAATTAACAACTTTGTTTCTCAAATGACACCTAAAATGATTAAAAAGGCAAGACAAAAAGCGGAGAACATATGTACAACACATTTAACCCATAGTTATTTGTATCTGCAATACATACGAATCAATAATAAAAGGAAAAATATCTAATAGGAAGATGAGAAAAGAATATGAACCAGCAATTTACAAGAGAGAAAATCTAAATTGCTAAAAACATACACATATGTTCAATTTCACTGGTAATAGAAAAATGTAGATTAAAATAACATGATGGCATTTTAAATTTCAAAAAAACATAAAATATGATAATATTTACCTACACTTTGGAAAGTGTGTATGTACATATATGTGTATTACATACCTGTTATTATTATTATACCTATTACAAAGCTCAGAGCAGAAAAACTCATCCAGTTATACATTTAACATGCTACAATAATCTCATCAATTAATCACTGTTTAGATACCTCCAGACACAAGGAACTCAAGAAAATTCATCTAATATTTTAACAGCTCAGGATTGGAAAGTTATTGTTTTTCTTCTTTTGTTGTGATTGATTTCCTTCAGTTTTGAATGAACATTTGTCTTCTCATTGTTTTCTCTACTTGAATTTTATCTTTATAACCAGTCAAATTATTTTTCTGAACAAAATACTTTATAAATTAGAACAATCCAATAATAGCAAAATTTAATTCAAGACGTAGTAGCCTTCTACTCCTAGACATGGAAGCCCAGGATGAATTATCATTTTTCAACATATAATGAAAGGTCATATGCATTAAATGACTTCCTGAGAGACATTTAAGATTGGGTTTCATTCAAGCAATAACTAAAATTCCTTACATTATTTCCTGGGTAAAGCAGCTGCAGCTGGATGTTGTAGCAATGGCAATAGCTTTCTGGACAGAAACACAGAAGAGCCCTGGTGCCCAATGGCTAAGAAACTCTACCCAACCTAAGACTTGCTCACTGCATATATGTACATGAGCGTTGGCACTCTAAGACTTAGATCTGTGCTGTACAACAGAGAGCCACTAGTCACATAACGGCTATTAAATATTTGAAATGTGGCTAGTAAAGATTGAAATGTGCTACATGTATAAAATACATACTGGATTTCAAAACAATACAAAGAATCTAAAATCTCATTACTCTTTTTATAACAATTGATTATATGTTGAAATAATATTTTGGATAGCTGTGTTAGATAAAATATTTAATATTTACAGTATTATAAAATCAATTTCATCTGTCTCTTTTTTCCTTTTAATGTATATGCTGAAAAATTTTAAATTCTATATGTCTCACATTGTATTTCTACAGGACAGCACTACCATAAAACTAAGGTAGAGTTCACAATCTGGTACTCTGTAAGATGATTATTGCTTATGGAAGTGTTTTGTTTATAAACTTAATTGCCAATTTTGAAAAAACTCATAGATATTTTAATTAAACTTTGATTTTATAAAATTATTTAATTTTACTTTTCTTGAAAATGCAAGAGATCAATGCATTTCTTGGGCCGTTTTAATACATGGCACCAATTGTTTGGAGTGGAAGAGCTGCTGACTCACTTTTAGACCAAATTTTCCACTTCACTATGGTCCCCAGCATTTCCTAATGCTAGTTTTTACTCATTTCAACATCCACAGTATTTAGCTGTTAACTGACCTCTACAGGCTTTTGAATTTGTAAGCCCTTTCCTTTAAGAATAATATTTTAGCATTCAACTTAAAAATGAATATAAGATTGTTGCTTTGTTTGGGGGATAGAAAAAGTAGATTTTAGTGATACAAACAGTCCCCGACTTCCAGTAGCTAAAATTAACAGCTTTTCAGCTTTAGGATGGTAGAAAAGCTATATGTGTTTACTAGAAACCTTACTTCAAATTCTGAATTTTAATCTTTTCCTGGACTAGCAATATATCTAAAGATACTCTCACAATATTGGACAGCAACAGAGAGCCACAGTTCCCCATCAGTCACAAGATTAGGAGGGTAAACAGCTGACACTCTTCAGCGTACTATGTTGCCAGATGATTTTGCCCAACTGTAGGCTAATGTAAGTGTTTTGAGCATGTTTAAGGTAGGCCGAGCTATGAGATAGGTGAACTGTGATATTTGTAGGTTAGATGTATTAAATGCACCTTCAACTTAAAGATATTTTCAACCTGAAATGGGTTTATTGGGAGGTTAACCCCATTGTAAGTCAAGGAGCACCTGTATATTATTCCACTGGCTCATTTCTGACTCAGGTGTTATAAAGTAGAAATCTATATTAGCAAGTGGAGAAAACACATGTACAAATAATGTTGCCAGTTAAATTAGTTGGTTAAATGAATTAGAAGAGGTTTCTCACCCACTTGTTGAAACAGGATTTTGTTCAAAATGTATATGAGGATCCCACATCCTGAGATCAATAGGAAGTAGTGATGCCTGCATCTACTAGAAGAGAATTCAAGAGTAAGTGGTTTGTTAATTCTTCTTGAAGAGAAACCAAATGGCAGCCACCCAAGCCTTAGAAACAAAAGTCAAAGGAAGCTACAAAGAAGAATAAACAAAGAAACTTTAGGGAGGCGGTGCCTAAAATCAGAGAAGCTTTCATTCCTCTTTGATAATCAGTGTATAATGTAGCCACCAGGGGAGACCTAATATTACCAAATATATTGGGATTTACAATTACCTAGTCAAGATAATAGTCCTTTATGTACTCTGTCCTTTCCAGCATTAGTTTCTCCTAATTGCCAGTTGGCCATTTAGAGAGCTGATCTTTCAAAAAAGGCACAATTGCACATTATTTTCTAGCTCAACACTCTTCCTGACAGAATTATTGAGGAAGCATTATGCAAATCTATTGTTTACCAAAGCCATAAAACCATCTGGTCCTAGAGGTTCATTTTTTGTAGCTGACTTCTGGAAACCAGCGTGGGTTTAACTTCCTCTGTCCTTCCTATTCTAACTGCCAAGCCACTGTTGACAAAACACAGGTGTTTTAAGTTACTTATTTTTGACTGGGCTTTTTATCGAGATCCTTGTTTTATTTAACTTTGTTCTATTTTCTGTAAGATCATCTTAGCTTCAGGATTTCCGTGACTCAGTCAGTTTCTATACTTTCATCTGGGCTTCTTTTGAAAACCTTCTGAGTATTTCCAAACTGAGTCAAACACAAAGCACATTTGTAGGAATCCTTAAAAATGACCTGGGTAATAATAACCAGGGGGCATGGCCATAACATTCAGGATGGCGGCATCTAGGTTTTCAAAATAAGCTTATGCTCCGACTCATACATCCATACATTTTGAATAACAGATACTAGGAAATCTAAAATTTTGTTGCTGCTGAGTAGGTTGAATAAGTGAATTTAATTTTCAAGATCACTACATAAAATTATGCTCTTTAATTTTCTTTAATGTGTGATTTTTGGATACTTCTTTTAGCATATCACTTTTCTTTAGTATATCACTGTTATTCTGAATCACAGCAAATTCTGCCCTTACTTAGGGAGTGGAATTATATTTCTGCCCACAGAATTTCCCCAATATGAGCTCTGAAGGCTGAAGTATATCATAGCTATCATAGCATAGAAGCTGAATGATGTCACTTTTAGGCACTGAATACTCTACTTGAGGGCAGCTGTCAGTTTCCAGCAGTTGGGGATGCCCTGTAATCTTCTTACAATCTATATAAACATGAGCAGGAAGCAAAGGGAAGTCGTTTCAGTGATGTGCACAAGTAAAGAGGTACATGCTACAATATTTTCTGTGACATAAAATGTTACCAATGCCTAAGGGCTTTTAAGACCAATATAAACAATGTCAGATTCACTGCATTGTCCAAGTACAAGTAGAACGGGTTGAACATTCTGTATGTCTGGATAGTTGCATGTTAGACCAGAGAAGAAATTCTGATGGCATTTTGAGATTACAAAGGACAGATAATTTTTAACATAGCATTTGCAACCACTATTTGATTCATCATCTTTTTTGTGAGTCCCCTTGTTTACCATTTTGGCTAGATGAGCTTGGTTATTTGAAATCTCTAATACCTGGTATTTTCTTAGATTGTATAACCTACGTTATATACTAAGCTTATTCTGAGTTGCTGATTTTAAAAAGGGAGTATGAGCGCCATACAAAGAAGATGTGAACTTTGGTTCAAGTCAGAATCTTAGGAGTTGCCATAAGCTAAAAAAAGAAATAGTGGGAGGAGGATGTGGCTCTTTGCTCAAAGACTTATAGCGCTTTTCTGGCAGCCACATCCTGCCTGTGGCTAGGTCAACCCAAGTACCACATCTTACTGTTTTCTTGAATGATAAAACATTATCTACTATTGAAGGAGCTTCTCTCCGCAATAAATCAATGTGATTATGAAAGGTTAATAAACATTTAGGGTTATAGGAAACTTGGGGCTTTGAGCTGTGAAAACATCACATATATGTGAAAATGTTTGTAGCCAAGACATTTATTGATAATAAAAAAAAGTCATTATAGAAGACAATTTGGAAAAATACGTAAAGGTGGAAAGAAGTAATTCAAAACTACCTCCTCTGATGTATCAAGAATAGCGTTTATTTCTGCTAGTACATATGTATGTGTGAATGTATATATATGCACATATATGAATGGTTTTGAGTTTACAAATATATATGTACTCATATATTTATAAATGGAAATCATATTATCTGTAATTCACATATCATCATACTAAATATCAATAATTGTTTCTCTTTTTGTTCACTTAATATTATAAGAATTTTTGACCTTGTAATATTCCGTTACATCAATGATTCTCTAACATTAGCATGTATCAAAATTACCTTCAAGGTTTTGGGAATTCTGACCCCACCCTTAGAGTTTCTGAATCAAGACATCTCAGGTAGGGCCAAGAATAAACATTTCTAACAATATGCCCAATAATGCTGATATCCCTGGTCTGGAAACTACAAAGTTGTTCACTACGTTACATAAAAAATTCCCTTATAATTGGATATTTGGATTGTTTTCATTTTTAACATCATAACCCTTGAGTGAAACTCTTTATACATGACAATTCTAATAAAATATGTGTCTACAATAGAAATAACTAACTCGAAAATTATGAGCTTTTAGTAGACTTAATATGCATGTCCAAGCTGACCCAAACAACTTATACCAATTTATACTGTATGTGAATACTCTTATTCTACCAAATCCTGTTCGTTACTTAATATACTTATGTTTTCTAAGTTGTTATTCAAACTAACATCTTATTTCAGTTTACATTTACTTTATTACTGATCGCTGCAGCCACCTGTCTGGAGTGGCTCCCACTATGACACTGGCTACCGAGGTACTCCAGGGAGCCGGCAGGAGCCAGGAATAGGAAAAAAACCCTCCCCCTTCCAAGTTGAAGGAATGGGATCCCCGCCCTCCCAGGCACACCTGCAGTTGCAGGTGGCTGCAGACCTGGGCATCTCTGCACTCTTGTGGGCCAGGAAGCACCCCTGATCCCACAGGCTCGGATGTGCCTGCTCCTGCTGACTGGCTTCTCCCCACTCCTGGTACCAGCTCCAATATTAGAGCAAAAGTTGTGGCCCATCCCAGGCACTGTCATGACCCAGCCGGGTACGTGAGCGCTCAGGGCAGTGCTGACACACCAGCCCCCTGCTGCCCCACCTCCCTCTGGACTTTGGGTGCCGAAGCCAGGGTGGGGCCAAGGGTAGCTAAGTATGGGCCTGCAGGCACCCCTTAGCACAAACAGCCTGGACATGGTGGAGGGCATGTTAATGGTGGCAGTAGGCAGACAGGCTTCTTGGCAGAAAGGGATGGGTCTGTGGTGAAACCCCACCTTCAGGACAGGGATGGCCTGAGGCCTGCAGTTCAGGCTGCCAGTTCAGCAGACAAGAGTGAGAAATTATGGTGCTTTTCCTGGGCCCATCCATGGCTGCCCATAGACCAATCAGCATGCATTTCCTTCCCTCTGAAGTCCATAAAAATCCTTTGACTCAGCCAGACTCAGGCAGATGAGAGGCAACCTGCCCATGGAGAGAAGCTACACACTGTGGGTCTCCTCTCTACTGAGAGTGGAATACTCACTGGGCTAACTTGTCTGAAGAGAGGATCCGCCCACTGTGGATTTCTTTTGAGCTGTTCTATCACTCAATAAAGCACCTCTTGGCCTTGCTCTCCCTCAACTTGTCCACATATCTCATTCTTCCTGGACGCAGGACAAGAACTTGGGAACCGCTGAATGGTGGGGATGAAAGATCAATAACAAATACGAACAAGGCTGAAACATGCCCGTTGCTTGCCACGTTGCAGTTGATGAGAAGGAGATAAGACAAAAGCAGAGAAGAGATGCAGCCCTTCAGGGAGCCCAGACCTAGGCGCTCCCCAAGCCAGGATTGTGACACATTCTTTGGGGCTCTGCAGTTCCTGGTGTCTCCAAGCTTCCAGGTGTCACCACATTTCCTGGTGCCAGCCGTGGAAGCTATTTGCCATACATCTGGTCCAGCTGCAGCCTTGCAGGGAACCAGCACCTGTGCCAGTACCTTGAGCTGCCTGCCCCACCACAGCTGGTATGCCTGGTTGTCCACAGTGGCCGGACCCCACACTCGCTCACTCACACACCCCTCACTTGGCTGGCCCTTGGCAGGTGTGGGATCCAGACCAGTAGCACAAGACAAATGCAGCCTGCCAAGCTTGGTGGGCAGAATGAGCCCAGCGAGCATGAGCAAAACACCAGCAAAGGTTCTACTGGCCACAGAGGTTTCTGGCCAGAAAAGCGACACCCCAAGAATCCTGTGACATTAGCAGAAAATGAAATAGTTTGTCATATTTTAAATATATATTTCAAAGAATGATGACCAAAATTCTATGGATGTTTTCCTCAAGCTTTAGGGGGCTTAAAATTTTTCTTATATGTGTCTAGGAAGCCTTTAAGTTTTCATATGAGCCTCTAGATTTTCAGATTTGTCATAAATTTTTTCTTACTCGATTGCTCTTTACTCATTTGCTGTTTTTGACAGTAATAGTTTTGTTCTTTTCAATTTTTATGTAGTTAAATCACTTTTTTCTTTGTGATTTATTTTGTTTCTTGGAAAATAGGTGTATTAGTCCATTTTAACCCCACTATAAAGAACTGCCCGACACTGGGCAATTTGTAAATGAAAGAGGTCTCATTGACTTATAGTTCCACATGGCTAAGGAGGCCTCAGGAAATATACAATTATGTCAGAAGGTGAAGGGGAAGCAAAGCATGTCTTACATGGTGGCAGGAGAGAATGACGAAGGAAGTGCCACACTTTAAAATCAACTATTATGAGAACAGCATGGAGAAAACCACCCCAATGACCCAATAACCTCCCATCAGGTCCCTCCCTCAACACATGGGGATTACAATTAAAGATGAGATTTGGGTGGGGACACAGAGTCAAATAATATCAATAGGAGACCTAAAACAAATGAAATATTTTTTCAAATTTTTATGATTTTTATGCTTGGCATTTGCCAACCACTAAAGAATTTCTTGCGTTTCTCTTCTTTCCCTCCCTCCTTCCCTCCCTCCCTCTCTCCCTCCCTTCCTTCCTCCCTCCCTTCCTCCCTTCCTGGCTTCCTCTCTTCTTCTCTTCCTCTGCTTTTCTTCCTTCCCTCCTTCTTTCTCTCTTTCAATGTTTTATATAAGGCAAATTGAGTCCCAAGTAATTAATTACCCAACATCATTTATATTGAATAACCATTCCTTTTCCCATTACAATGTAATGCATGATCACATTTAAGTTAATTTGCTTGCTGGAAAATTAGATTTTAGTCAGTATTTGAAGGGAATGTGAACTGATATAAGATATCGTTTTTAGTAAAGTACAACAGGAAGTACACTCATGACGAATAATGAGAAAACCAGCAATCTAGCCATGGTAAAGCAATATCACCTCTAATTTCAATATGTGTCTTGGCTTCAGCTTAGGTTTCTAATGAGTTGTTTATAGGGTTTCCTTGTTTTGTTCACTGCCTTAAAGATAATGTTCTCACAGAGACCAGAAAAAAAGAAAAAGTCCCATTGCTCTTAGCAAATACTGAGAGTTGAGCATGTTTCCCAGAGTGTGGGGCAAATGGGGACTCTTGTTAAAAACCCCACTGTATCATTGCACAAAATACATATTTTTATTGTCTGGCCTGACTTTTTTAGTTGTTTGTCATTTGCTCTGCCAAACACTAGGCTTTTCTCAGTCTATTATAATTAAAATCTTCCCACCCACCCTACTGCCACAGAATATATCAGGACTGCATTATGGAGTCTAAGAGAGAGTAAAATGACCTCTTGGTATTTGCTTTGCTAAAGTCAAATTTTGTTTACAAAATGTTTTTGTTTACAAATGTACAAATGTAAACATCTTGTAAGTAGCTGTCAAGAATTCTTTAATATTACTGCAGCTCCTTTATCAAAGCATCTCAACTGCAATGCTAATAGAAAGTATCACTACAAAATCTAATTTCCAAAGCAATGACAATTATTCAGCATTTTTTCAGGTAATAAAAGTAATAAATGTAATTATCTTTAAAACACTGAACCACAGTTTTTGCAAAGATAAAACTAAAGAGAAATGCCAGACCTTCAGATGAGTAACTGAAGTAATGACCAATTTTCAGAAAGAATGACAGAGTAAGAAAGTATTTTTCCAACTTGCTTTTTCCAAGAACTCACATCTTATAAATTTTGAAATGGAGAACACCATTATTGAAAGAGACAAATAACACATGTATAATTCAAAGTCAATGATATTTTACAAATGCATTTAGCAGTTGCATCTGAGACATTTTTTTAAAATTTCCAATAACTCTGGCACTATAGAGATTTGTAAAGATTCATTTTGGGATTTGTGGAAATTATATTCAGACACTCCAATCCACATCTCTTGTTCATTTCTTTCCTTTTTGTATCTTCACACTAATAATAACAATATCATGACTTTTTTTCCCACTGACACGGCCACTGTTCCTGATCTGAATAAAAAATGACAAATATACTCATCATGTGCTGCCACTTCCTAATTCTGGTCCCACAATAAGTGTAATTACTCAATCACAGCATTTTTCTCTTTCTATTTTCTGTCTTTCACAACTGTTCTAAAGGCAGGGAGGGAACTAAGCAGTTAAAAGGACATCCCTGGGCCTGACTGTGGGAAGAGACCTTATGCTAAGTTACATCCTTTCAATTCCAAGTAGACAGAAGAAACTAATAATGTCCACAAAAGAGTGGACGATAAAGTAAGAACCCATTCAGGAGCCTAGAAGTCTATTCCATGTGTTGCAGGTTACCTGCTGATGGTCATTGAAATAATGAGGATTGCAGGAACCCTGGTTGCTGGTGTTACAACAAGAAGCTGTGTGTGTACAGTTCTGGATTAAATGAATCCTAAGTGTAGAGTTCTCCTTTAAAGAAGGCTACATTGTGATGGAAAACTAAGACCTACTAGGAAGCCTTTTTTATGTTGATTGGCCCAGTTTTTTTCTACTCTATGAATATATCGAATTAATGATAGCCATTGTATCTACATAGGAATTTTGGCTATCAGACTCACCTTCTAAACTTATGTTTAAACTTATAAAACACTGAGCCTCAGTGTTTTAAAGATAATGATAAAACTGAGGAGAAATGCCAGACCTTCACGCTATGAACGAAGCTAATAACCATTCTATTCTTGAAATAGGATGTATACATCTAAAATTAAAATTTAATAATAAAATGTGAAAACTTAGCATACACAGTTTAGAACTATAACATATATTTGTTCTTTCTATGAATATTTTGAAATAATAAGAAATACACTGAGGTGGGTGGTTTGCTTGAGGTCAGGAGTTCAACACCAGCCTAGCCAATATGGTGAAACCCCATCTCTACTAAAAATACAAAAATTATCCGGGCATGTTGGCAGGAGTGTAATCCCAACTATGCAGTAGTCTGAGACAGGAGAAGCGCTTGAACTGGGAGGTGAAGTTTGCGGTGAGCCGAGATTGCATCACTGCACTGCAGCCTAGGTGACAAAGTGAGACTCCATCTTGAAAAAAGAAAAGAAAAGAAATACATGATGTATTATTCCCTTATATAAAGCTACATTTTTTTTCTGCCACAAGAAACAAGATTGCAACAGAGAGAAAGAACATGGGCACATGGCAGCTGCTCTTAGAAAAAATTCCCCATATTTCTGGGACAGGCATTCCCACAAGGCTGGGACAGTGGAGGAATCCAGTATCTTGAAGATTTGCAAGAGTATTTAGGCTCTTCTCCTTTATTTGGCTATCTACACAGTGGTCATCACTGCTATTTTTCCCGGAGCTATATTTAGATTTATGGTACAGTTAGGAGGATTACCTGTAGCTATACAAAATATTAAGTATATTCTCAGGCAGTTTTTAAGAAAAATGTAACTAATGTTCTCTAATTTCTTCCCCAACTCCATTCTCACTGACCTACCATCTATCAAAATCTAGATCACAGTTGGCCAACATTTGGCAGTGGGATTATACTTCCTCCATATGGACCCATCACAGCCAACACTAATGGATTACAGAATACATTCTCATCAACCTGAGGACCCTGTAAACTCACAGCTCAGAGCAGCCTTTGCCAATCTATTTAATTAGGTGTAAGAGATGAAATGTAGTTAACTCCCTGAACCAGTGTAAGTTCATGTGGTAAAACAGATGTTTCCAAACTTGGCAGTATAAAATAATCACTTTAATATACAAGAAGAATCCCTGGATCCAAGCCAGATCTAGCAAACTAGAATGTTCAGCCACAGGGTTCTGTAACCTCTATTTTAAATAATTTCACCCAGGTGATTAGCATGCAGCCAATCCTACACCAATTTAAAAACTAGCTTTTGGGAAACATTGGTAGAAACAAAAAAGATTAATTATCATATTCAAGATCTTTGAACCTCAGTTTGCCAGTGTGTCAAAACAGTATCACAATACTTTCTTCAGCAGGTTCTTCAGTAGAAAAAATGAAATTATGTATGTAGATGCACTATATGCTTGGCTCAGGACTTGTGCTTCACACATATCAATTCCCTTTGTTCAACTGTTCATTAGCAATCAAACCTCATGGGAGATCAGCAAAATATGAGTAACTTACTAAGGCCTTTATCCATTGCCAAGGAAACAAGAAAGTCACATATTTCATTTTTTTAATAGACCTCATATATTTGTATAGTTCTTGATATATTAAAAGTCATACACACAAAATCACCAGTTTTCTTATAGTTATTTGACATGATATGGTTTGTCCAACAGTGTACAGATGTACACATAAAAGTAAACCTTAAAGTCATATTATCTTCTCTCATTTTCGGACAAAAATAAAGAAGTGATACATATCACAAATATTTATTAATCAAGGCCTCAGAATATAGGTTGTCAATATGGCAGGTTGATGAATGAAAATACATAGCCGCTCTGAGATAGTATTTCAGCAGTGTTCTTCCAGTCAATATCTTTACTAAAATGTACAACCTGGCTGAAGAGAAATAAAGACATGATTGAATGGGAGATGTATGTGTATGCTCACTGAAAAGTATTTGTGGTATTCCTGCAATCATGCCCAATATAATATTTTGCTTTTAATGCTTTTCCAGAGAGCTAGCTTTTTTCTCAAAGATCTTGAAGTTTTGAAGATAAAACTGTACATTGAAGTGGAGAAGTTCAGAAAAATGTAGTTAGAAAAAGTATGTGCATAACATGCTACAATTGGCCATTTTATGGTGATGTGCTCTGTGCTCATCCCTGTGGCATGGGGAGGAGAGGCTATGGGTGGATGAGTAGGGGGTGTAATTCTAACCTCATCAAGATAAAGTGAACTGATGGAGGAGTGATTTTTCTGAGGAAGGGCAGCTAAGCAGATCTGAACAGCGTATGACCGGTAATTTTACAATATCAACTTCTCTATTAGATCCAGGTTTTGCCTGATTGCGTGACAACAACATTTGCCTGACTACAATGAGTATTAATTACGTGAGATACAAGCTTAGGCATCTATTGTTCATTCTTAATGTTACATGTTTCCTCAAGAAAGATGCAATCTAGAAACCTAGTCAAAACCAGTGAGAAAGGCATCTCAAAAGAATACCTAAATAAAATCTGGCTCATAAATTAACATGGGATAACCCCATTTTTGAAAGTCTCCATCTGCTTATTTAAAAATACTGAAATTCAGTTTAATAAAATATCATGTAAAGGTCATTTAAAATTATATGCACCATGATCAACATCATTAGTCATTAAGGAAATGCAAATCAAAACTGTAATTATACCACCTCACACCTATTGGGATGGCTAAAATGTAAAAAGACAGACAATAAAAAGTATTGGTGACTTTCAGTTTCCAGTCCAACACAGAAGTCCCCACTTCATCCTACCAGGATAAAAAGCTGAACAAACTAAACAATCAATAAATATTCTAGGATGCGTAAGTAAAGTGATGACACAAGGGAAATCACTGCCTCAAGACTGGAGAGACAGATAGGTGAATACAAAGAATAACAACCCGTTCCAGAGCAGAAACCCTCAGCAAAACCCTTCAAAGGAGTCAATGCTATGTTAGGAAATCCTGAACTTGATTGACAAATAACTGGAGGATCAGTGTAGACAAGAGAGAACTTCCAGAGGAACTGGCCACAGGGGAAATCCCATTATTTTGTGAATTTCACCTCCAGGAACCCTACCAGGTCCTCACAGTGCATATCAGAGAATAATTTCCTCATGCTTCCAGCAGTGGAATGGGGAAAGTAACCATTTTTGAAATGTGCTAGAGCTTTCTGATCTTCTTAACAAGGCTTGCCCACAAGAGAAACTATTTTGCCAGAGCCTAACCCGCTGACATTTTATCAGTGTAACCTACATGGGGGAAGGGGGATAGCCAACTCCAGCTGGCTCTAGTTTTCGACTAGGAGGAAGGACAGTATCAAATTCTAGGCCCCTCTAGACAACCTATGTTATCTATGGGGAAGGCAGAAAACAAACAAGTTGTTTGTTTTCTCTCACTCAGAGACACCAATGAGTGATAGATTTGGTCTCTTTACATAATCCTATGTTTCTCAGAAATTTTGTTTATACTTTTTTATTCTTTTTTCTTTATTATTGTCTGACTGAGTTAGTTTGAAGGACCAGTCTTTGAGCCTATAGAGTCTTTCCTCAGCTTGATCTATTCTTCTGTTAATACTTGAAATTGTATTATGAAATTGTTGTAGTGTGTTTTTCTGCTTTATCGGATCCATTTTGTTCTTTCTGAAAATGGCCATGTCATCTTTCAGCACCTGTATCATACAGTTATAATCCTTAGATTTCCTGGATTGGCTTTTGACTTTCTCCTCAATCTCAATGCTCTTCATTCCTATCTATATTCTGAATTTTATGTCTGTCATTTCAGTCATTTCAGCCATTTCGGCCTAGTTAAAAACCATTGCTGGTAAACTAGTGCAGTCATTTGGAGGAAAGAAGATGCTTTGGCTTTTTTAGTTGCTAGAGTTCTTAAACTTTTTTGTTTTATTTATTTATTTTTTTCTCATCTGTGTGCCCTAATGTTCCTTTAATGTAATTTGAGTATAGTCAGTTGACTTCGTTTCTGGATGTTTTTAGAGGGCTAGGCTTTGGGCAGGGTCTTTATTTGTGGCTGATTTTTTTGTTCTTGGTTTCATGCAGGGTATATCAGCAAAGTATTTTTGGTGTTAAAGTTTTGGCTGTGATCTGGTATATGGCACTTACGCATAATTACCAGTAGACAGGTTTTTGCTTAGCCATGTGTCCCCTCTGTATTTCCTCTCATTTGCAGCTGTACTCCCTCTTAGTGCTCTAAGAATTTAGGCTCCTCTTCCACTCAAGTGCTGGCTGCAGATAGCTTGGCACTTCCAGGCTGCACTCTGCAGTTCTGGGGTGAGCACTTTCCTCAGTGAAATAACTCAGAAGCAGAATGTCAAATACCACATGATCTGACTTATAAGCAGGAGATAAAAAATGGATACACATGGGAATACTGAGTGGAATAACAGACATTGGAGATAATGAAAGGTGAGAGGGGAAGAGGGGGATGAGGGATTAAAAATTACTTAATATTCACTATTTGAATGATGGGTACACTAAAAGCCCAGAATTTGCCATTATGCAGTATATCCATGAAAGAAATCAGCACCTGCTAAATTTCTAAACACACTTCTAAAAATAAAAATAAATACCACTGAACTATACATTATAAAAATAAGATACCACTACACATCTATTTGGACGGTCAAATCTAAAACATTCACAACTCCAAATGCTGGCAAGGGTGTGGAGCAACAAGGATTCTCATTCATTGCTGATAGGAATGCAAAATGGTACAGCTACTTTGGAAGACAGTTTAGCAGTTTCTTAGAAAACAAAACATAGTCTCATTGATTACAATTCAGTAACTGCAGTCCTTGGTATTTACCCAAAGGAGTTAAAAACTTATGTCCACACAAAAACTTGAACATGGAAATTTTTATAGCAGCTTCTTTCATAATTGCCAAATTTTGTCAGCAGCGAAAATGTACTTCATTAAGTGAATAAATAAATACACTCTTAGTACATCCAGACAATAGAATATTACTTGGCACTAAAAATGAGCTATCAAATCATGAAAAGACATGGAAGAAACTTAAATGGATGTTACTAAACGAAGGAAGCAAATCTGAAAATGCTGCATACTACCCAATTCCAAGTACCTGATATATGACATTCTGAACATAGCAAAACTATAAAGACCGTCAAAGGATCAGTGGTTACCAGGATCTAAAGGGAAAGAAGGGGTGAATAGGTAGAGCACAGAAGAATTTTAGGATGGTGAAACTATTCTGCATGACACTATCTGCTCTATTATTGCCATGAACTTAAACTGCTCTTTAAAAATACAGCTTACTAATTTTTAAAAAATAGTGTTGAAGAGTATGTGGAGAAATTGGAATCATCATACATTGCTGGTGGAAATGTCGAATGGCACCATCTTTGGAAAACAGTTTGGCAGCTCCTTATAATGTTAAAGATGGAGATACCATATAATAGAGATAAAATAATAGTCTTTAAAGGTATTCATATCCTAGTCATTGGAATCTGTCAATATATTACCTTACATGATAAATAGGACTTTGCAAATGTGATCAAGACAAAATCATGAGAAGGAAATATTATCTTGGATTATGTGGGTGGGCTAATGTAATTTCATTGGTCCTTATAAAGAAAAGGGAGTGGAAGGAGGGTCAGTGAAACAGATATGATGATGAAAGCAGAAGTTACAAAGAGAGGAAAATTGGCAGATGCTACACTGTTGACTTTGAAGATGAAGGATGGGGCCTTTAGCCAATGAATTCAAGCAACCCTTGAAACTAGAAAAGGCAAGAAAAGGAATTATCCCGTAGGTCTTCCAAAAAGAATGCATCCCTGTCCTCCGGAACTTCTGACATCCAGAACTATAAGATAATTTTTTTTTCGAGATGGAGTCTTGCTCTGTTGCCCAAGCTGGAGTGCAGTGGTATGATCTCAGCTCACTGCAACCTCTGCCTCCCAGGTTCAAGCAATTCTCCTGCCTCAGCCTCCTGAGTGGCTGGGTTTACAAGCACACACCACCACTCCTGGCTAATTTTTGTATTTTTAGTAGAGACGGGGTTTCACCATTTTGGCCAGGCTGGTCTCGAGCTCCTGACCTTGTAATCCACCCGCCTAGGCCTCCTAAAGTGCTGGGATTACAGGCATGAGGCGCTGCATCCAGCTGATAATTTTTTATGGTTTTAAACAATGAAGTTCATGGCAATTTTTAATTGTGACAATAGAAATCTAATGCACCATTCAACCCAGCAATTCTATATACTTAAGAAAACCAAAAACATATTTACACAATAATTAGAATACGAATGTTCATAACAACATTATATATAATATTCAAAAGGAAGAAATGACCCAAACATCTATCAATGAATGGCTGGGTAAACAAATGTGATACATCCCTACAATGAAATATTATTCAGCAATAAAAAGGAATGAGGTGCTAATACGTGCTACAACATGGATCAATCATGCTGCAAACATGTTACATGAAAAAGCCAGAAACAAAAAGCTGCACATTTCATGATTTCATTTATATGAAATGTCCAGAATAATCAAATCCATAAATACAGAAATTAGATTAATGATTGCCAGAGGTTGCAGGAGGAGAAGGGAATAGGGAGTGATGCCTAATGGATACGAGGTTTCCTTTAGGGGTATGGATTGATAAAAATTATTTAAATTATGTAGTGGTGATGGTTGTACAACTTTGTAAAAAAGTTTAAAAACAACTAAATTGTACACTTTCAAGGCAGTAATTTTACAGATTGTGAAATATAACTCAATAAAACTATGTATCTAAAAATATATCTCAATAAAAATGTGAAGTATATCACATAAAAATTATGTGCACCAGGCTGGGTGCAGTGGCTTATGCCTGTAATCCCGGCACTCTGGGGGGCCAAGGCAGGTGGATCACTGGGGCCAGGAATTTGAGACCAGCCTGGCAAACATGACAAAACCCCGTCTCTATTAAAAATATAAAAATTAGCTGGGCATAGTGGTCGGTGCCTGCCATCCCAGCTACTTGGGAGCTGAAGCAGGAGAATCACTTGAATCCAGGAGGCGGAGGCTGCAATGAGTTGAGATTGTGCCACTGCACTCCAGCCCTGGTGACAGAGCAAGACTCCACCTCAAAAAAAAAAATCTATATATATATATATATATATGTGTGTGTGTGTGTGTGTGTGTGTGTGTGTGTGTGTGTGTGTGTGTGTGTATACCAGCCTTGTGACCCTGATACCAGAATATTTTATCCAGATATTATATATTATATATTAAATTAGTCTCAAAGTATTGTAACTTTTAGGTAAGGTGAGAAATAGTTTACAAATTACATTCTCCTTACCATCTTCATGTTATATAGCATTATATCTGAAAAAAAAGTCTGTTAAAATTATTGCAGTTAAACTGAGGCCAAAGAGGCAAAATGACTTCCCCAATGTTACAGAACTAGCAACATGAAAACCCAGTTGAGAACTGTACAGTCTGCCCTTGCTTTCCCCCTAAACCATGCTTAAAAGTTGGAAATATTTGCCTCTTTTTGAGCTAACGGACTTCCTGAAAGAGAAAGAAAACAAAATAGGAAAGGCTATAGGTGAAATGTAAGGGAAAAGTCAGGAGAAATACAAAGCTAGGTGAAAAATAAGTGTTAAAGACTACTAAGCAGGATTCCTACTAATTGAACCAAAAGAATGAATAAACAGGAAAACATGGCAATTTACATGGCAAAATTTTGTAGAGGAGCTATTATGTTAAGATAACTCAGATTATCTTCAATTTATGGAATACCCGTGGGTATGAAATATTTCTCTTACCTAATACAAATTCTCAAATGCCAGTCACCAAAGCATTTTGCTCCTCACCAGCTTCTTACCTTCTTCTTCTTTCATTAATTTTTTCTTTCCTTGTTTCTCCTCCATTTTCAGCCTGAGGAGAATCTTCAGATTTTCAGTATTTCTTCCTTTTGGAATAATTTGAATCTGGGTTTGTCTTCCCTATATAAACAAATGCATTTACTTTCTGACACTTCCCACCTTCATAAGTTAAATTCATCCCATTTACCAAAACCCTAAAATTCTGCCTAATTCTTCATGACATACTGTTAGTCACAGGCTCAAAATTTCCCTCCACTTTCTATATTATGTCATTGTCTCTGGGAAAATTATACAGCTGGCAGGGAATAATGTAAAGGAATTAAAAATAGACTGATTTTTTTTTTTAAACAGGCCAAAATGGACCAAAGAAAGAAGAAATGTGAATACTTGAGAGAATACAATAAGAGAAAGTTGATAACATAATGGCAGTGGACGAGGGGAAAAAGAAATGGAGACTGAGAAAAGTGAGGGAAGATTAAGATTATGGTACAAGGAGAAATTACATTTTAATGTGTGTATATTCCCCAAAAGATAATTTTTTTAAACCAAATCTACACTCTAAATAAATTATTTTCCAGAAAAGCTTGCAAAAGTGATTTGGGTATAGAAATGTTTCGAGATGGCAGAGCAAGGCCCAAATGTGACTTGACATGAGAGTTGAAAATATATTCTCTAGCACATGAGAACTCTACTTGCCTTTATTCTCATAAATTGTTTCAGGAAATAACCTATATCTACTATATTACAACTGGATTTTGAAATTTCAAAATGTAAATTTTATTCATACTCCCTTGTTTTCTTCACAGTGTCTCATCTTCATTGACCTAGTAATTATACAGTTGCAATTAAATGACCCACCTCTGGAAAGATAAAATTTCAAATAAATTTAGAAGATAAACTGCCTAACATTATGTCCATCCATGTGGTGGGCACTCAAAATGTTTGTTTTAATAACTGATTTTGGAGAAGTATCTGAAGTTGGGAGTTCAAGAATGGAAGAGTAGATAAAAGTTGTCAAATAAGTTCTCTTTGTTTTGTTTTGTTTTTGAGACAGGGTTGCCCTTTGTTGCCCAGGCTGGAGTGCAGTGGTACGATCTCAGCTCTCTGAAACATCCACCTCTCAGGCTCAAGCGATTCTCCCTCTTTAGCTTCCTAAATAGCTGGGATTACAGATGTGAGCTACCACGCCTGGCTAATTTTTTTATTTTACTGTTTTTGTTGTTGTTGTTGAGACAGAGTCTCACTCTGTCACCCAGGCTGGAGTGCAGTGGCGTGATCCTGGCTCGCTGCAACCTCTGCCTCCCGGTTTCAAGCAATTCTGTCTCAGACTCACGAGTAGCTGGGACCATAGGCACCCGCCACCACACCCAGCTAATTTTTGTATTTTTAGCAGAGACAGGGTTTCACCATATTGGTCAGGCTGGTCTTGAACTCCTGACCTTAGGTGATCCACCTACCTCAGCCCCCAATATGCTCAGATTACCGACATAAACCACTGCGCCCGGCCTTGTTTTTTTTGTAGAGATAGAGGTTCACAATATTGCCCAGGCTGTTCTCAAAGTCCTAGGCTCCAGCAATTCTCCCACCTTGGCCTCTCAAATTGCTAGGATTATAGATGTGAGTCACTACACCTGGCCAACTAGTACTATTAAACAACAATATGAGCTATCATATATTCTAAAAATATATATATATCATATATGAACTCTGAAGGCTCCGAGATTCTACCCTTCTTGAAAGCTAACAAGTTAGCCTGCCACAGTTTCTTGGATGCCAGGAGAAGACAAGAAGCTTCAGTGTCAGAAAAAAGGCCTTCTCAGAGCACAGCAGGCCACATTTGTTCTCGTTCCACCAAGTCACATATGGGTAATGCAGAATGGCCTGGGAGGATGCTACATAGGGAATGAGTTGTATTGCAATAGAAGAATCTCCAGTTTGGGAAACTCCAAACTGCTATAACCAGCAAAACTGCCCAACCTTTGCCCCGAGGTAGATATTACCTTTACTATCCTACACAGCAAATCTACCTTTTGTCCCAGGGAGGGACACTATCTGTATCTTCCAAAGCTGTTATGCAAATACCCTCGGAAAGATAGTCACAAAATCTGCTAATGCCTCTCCTAAGAATATGTGCAGAAATGTGAGAGCGCCATGGAGAATTATCTTGCAACACACACAATATATTTTTTTTTAAATTAACTAAGAAAATATTAATGTATTAAACCATATCCATAATTTATTCTCTGCTATTTCTATTTGTTTATTTACATTATATTTTTTCTTTTTAAGAAATTTACGTTTCTTGAGTTTTGTCAAAGCATGCAATGTTTTTTTTTTTTTTGAGATGGAGTCTTGCTCTGTCACACAGGCTGGAGTGCAGTGGCATGATCTCAGCTCACTGCAACCTCTGCCTCTCAGGTTCAAGTGATTCTACTGCCTCAGCCTCCTGAGTAGACAGATAACAGCTATGTACCACCATGCCCGGCTAATTTTTGTATTTTTAGTAGAGACAGGGTTTTACCATGTTGGTCAGGCTGGTCTTGAACTCCTGACCTCAAATGATCCACACACCTCAGCATCCCAAAGTACTGGGATTACAGGCGTGAGCCACTGAGCCTAGCCACAGCTTTGTATTTACAGGCACCACTCTGTCTTCACACACATTTAATTATGTAATATTTCATATTATTAATTAAATAATTGTTTACATATTAAATGATAATTTCATAATATCAATTAATTATGTAGTTACAATAAACAAAACAGACAAACACAAATGTTTGGGTACCAAACTAATTCTTAATAAGCAAAAAAACTGAAAACATGAAAGCAGAGTGGCATAGAAATACTAGAGTAATCTGGCAGCAGCACTAATTCAGTATGGTACATTTTACAGAGGAAATGGAAAACATTGGTTAAAACAACTAGTCAGAGGGTAGTGTATCTGCTAACAATATCTTGGTCTTCTAATACATTCTCATTTAGTTGTTTAATTGAGGGCCCTGTGTAAAATTATGCCCAATGGTTGGAAGGCAGAGTCTGCACTAAAGTGAGTGCATATTCTGAGTATCAATGATCAATGTTAGGAGGCTCTTACAAAATAAATTTAGTTTTTTTTTTTAATTTTAATTTTAAGTTCTGGGGTACATGTTCAGGATGTTCAGGTTTGTTACATAGGTAAGTGGTTTGCTGCACCTATCAGCCCATCACCTACATATTAAGCCCAGCATGCATTAACTATTTGTTTCTAATGCACTCCCTCCCAGCACTCTACCCTCTGACAGGCCCCAGAGTGTGTTGTTCCCCTACATGTGTCCAGGTGTTCTCATTGTTCAGCTCCCACCTATAAGTGAGAACATGCAGTATTTGGTTTTCTGTTCCTGCATTAGTTTCACAAGGATAATGGCTTCCAGCTGCATCCACATCCCTGCAAAGAACATGATCTCGTTCCTTTTTATGGCTGCATAGTATTCCATGGTATATTATATGTGCCACATTTTCTTTATCCAGTCTATTGTTGATGGGCATTTGGATTGATTCCATGTCTTTACTATTGTGAATAGTGCTGCAATGAACATATGCATGCATATATCTTTGTAACAATGATTTATATTCCTTTGGGTATATATCCATTAATGGGATTGCTGGGTCAAACAGTATTTCTGGTTCTAGATATTTGAGGAATTGCCACACTGCCTTCCAAATGGTTGAACTAATTTACATTCCCATCAACAGGATAAAAGTGTTCCTATTTCTCCACAACCTTGCGAGCATCTGTTGTTTCTTGACTTTTTAATAATCACCATTCTGACTGGTGTGAGATGGTATCTCATTGTGGTTTTGATTTGCATTTCTCTAGTGATCAGTGATGTTGAGCTTTTATTCATATGTTTCTTGGCCAGATGAATGTCTTCTTTTGTTGAGCAGGCTGCTATAACAACATGTTACAGACTGGGTAACTTAAACAACAGAAATTTCTTTTCTAATAGTTCTGGAAGCTGGAAATCCAAGATCAAGGTGCCAGTAGGGTTGGTTTCTAGAGAGGTCTCTCTCCTCAGCTTGCAGATGGTATTTTCTCACTGTGTCTCACACACCTTCTCGCTGTGTATGCATAAAGAGAGAGAGCTCTAATGTCCTCTCAAGTCCTCTCAAATTAGAACCCAACCCTTATACTTCATTTAACCTTAATTACCTCCTTAGAGTTCCTGTCCCCAAGCAGACACAGTGGAGGTTAGGGCTTCAACCCATAAATGTGGGAGATGGAGCACAATTCAGTCTATGACAGACTGATGGGAGAGAGAACTAATAAATTTCTCAGCTTTGCTCTCTATGAAAATATGGCAACCTCCTCTTCCATTACCATGGAAAATTTGATACCATCCATCACAAAACACCTAAAAAAAATCATGAGCAAAATAGTTTGAAGATTTTGTAAATGTACTAATGAGGTGGCTAGAAAGTGAGAGACAACGTAGAAGAAAAAATTGTTGTAAAAATGTTAATTAACTTTGAAGCTAGCAAGAATCTAAAGACATTTTAAAATCTCTGGTAAGGCCAGTCTTGCATAGCTGGATAGGTGAGAAGTAATATGAAGATGGAAGACTCAGGAACCAATCAGAAGCCACGTTTTCAGGACTAGGATATGATACAAGCAGATTTAATACAGGGTGCCATGAGGAAGGGTAACAGCCATCATTGTTGAGTAGAATCTGAGAGACTAGACAGGGATCTAAGTCTTGAGGCAGAAATTAGGGTTGAGGAGAGAGATCCAAGATGGCCGATTAACAACAGCTCAGGGTTGTAGCTCCCAGTGAAAGCGCAGACAGCGAGTGGACGCCGCACTTTCAGACGAATTCTTGTTGCCCACAGACTAGGAGATTCCCGGCGGAGGAGCC
>CAUYLG010026486.1:0-18542 GCA_963573385.1 Cacajao melanocephalus | reverse complement strand
CTGAAGTCAGGAGTTCAAGACCAGCCTGGCCCATGTGGCAAAACCCATCTCTACTAAAAATAAAAAAATTAGCCAGGCCTGGTGGGGGGGGGGGCGGGTTCTGTAACCCCAGCTACTCAGGAGGCTGAGACAGGAGAATCGCTTGAACCTAGGAAGCAGAAATTGCAGTAAGCCGAGATTGCACCACTGCACCCCAGCCTGGGTGACAGAGCAAGACTCCGTCTCGTAAATAAATAAATAGACCAGCCATGGTGGCTCATGCCTGTAATCACAGCACTTTGGGAGGCTGAGGCAGGTGGATCACAAGGTGAGGAGATCAAGACCATCCTGGCTAATATGGTGAAACCCTGTCTCTACTAAAAATACAAAAATTAGCTGGGTGTGGTGGCACGCACCTGTTGTCCCAGCTACTCAGGAGGCTGAGGCACGAGAATCACTTGAACCCAGGAGGTGGAGGTTGCAGTGAACCGAGATTGTGCCACTGCCCTCCAGCCTGAACCACAGAGTGAGACTCCATCTCAAATAAAAATAAATAAATAATAAATCCTGTATCAGCCAGGCACAGTGACTCAAGCCTGTAATCGAAGCCCAGCACTTTGAGAGACTGAGATGGGAGGATCACTTGAGCCAGGAGTTTGAGACCAGCCCTGGCAACACAGTGAGACCCCATCTCTACAACAATTTTTTTAAAAATAAGTTACATAAAAAATTAGGCTGGGCACAGTGGCTCATGACTCTAATTCCAGCACTTTGGAGGCCAAGGCAGGCAGATCATTTAAGGTCAGGAGTTTGAGACCAGCCTCACTAACGTGGCAAAACCCCATCTCTACTAAAAATACAAAAATTAGCCAGGTGTGGTAGCAGGTGCCTGTAATCCCAGCTATGTGGGAGGCTGAGACCTGAGAATCACTTGAATCCAGGAGGCAGAAATTGCAGTGAGCCGAGATCATACCACTGGACTCCAGCCTAGGCAATAGAGTGAGACTCAGTCTCAAAAAAAAAAAATAGTTAGCTGGGGCATGCTGGCATATGCCTATCGTCCCAGCTAAGGCTGGAAGAGCACTTGAGGCCAAGAGTTTGAGGTTACAGTGAGCTATAATTGTGCCAGTGTACTCCAGCCTGGGCAACGAAGTGAGACTCTGTCTCAAAAAAACAAACAATAAAAAGTTTAAGGAAATTTAATGAAGTTACAAACAGATATTATGATTTAAAGGAGTTGTATGGAGCCAACCTGAGTTTTATCAGTGACGAAGTTTAAGGAAATTTAATGAAGTTACAAACAGATATTATGATTTAAAGGAGTTGTATAGAGCCAACCTGAGTTTTATCAGTGATGAAGCCTCACTCTGTTGCCCAGGCTGGAGTACAGTGGCGTGATCTCAGCTCACTGCAACCTCCGCCTCCAGGGTCCAAGCGATTCTCCTGCCTCAGCCTCCGGAGTAGCTAGGACTACAGGCATCTGCCACCATGCCCAGCTAATTTTTTTGTATTTTTAGTAGAGACGGGGTTTCACCACGTTAGCCAGGATGGTCTTGATCCCCTGACTGCTCATGATCCACCCGCCTTGGCCTCCCAAAGTGCTGGGATTACAGGCGAGAGCCACTGCACCTGGCCAATAGTTATTTCTTTTAGATTTATAAATAGAACAATGAACTTTGTACTTGGAATTTAAATTTTAAAAACTAGGTTTTAAATGTGTCACATTATTGTTATTATTATTATTATTTTGAGACAGAGTCTCGCTCTGTTGCCCAGGCTGGAGTGCAGTGGCGTGATCTCAGCTCACTGTAACCTCCACCTCCCAGGTTCCAGCAATTCTGCCTCAGCCTCCCAAGTAGCTGGGATTACAGGCGTCCACCACCATGCCTGGCTAATTTTTCTATTTTTCAGTAGAGATGGGGTTTCGCCATGTTGACCAGGCTGGTCTTGAACTCCTGACTTCAGGTAATCTGCCAGCCTCGGCCTCCCAAAGTGTTGGGATTACAGACGTGAGCCACTGTGCCTGGCCAAATGTATGACTTTAATAAAACTGAATAGTAATTGTATCAGTTTCTGGTGACTACTATAACAAAGTGTGAACTAAAACTATATAAACTTTTTTTTTTTTGGATACAGAGTTTAACTCTGATGCCTAGGCTGGAGTACAGTGGCCTGATCTCAGCTCACTGCATCCTCTAGCTCCTGGATTCAAGTGATTCTCCTGCCTCAGCCAGTGAGTAGCTGGGATTACAGGATGCACCACCATATCCTGCTAATTTTTGTATTTTTAGTAAAGTGGGGTTTTACCATGTTGGACAGGCTGGTCTCGAACTTCTGATCTCAGGTGATTCACTTGGTCTCCCAAAATGCTGGGATTACTGGCGTGAGCTACCACACATGGCCATAGAAACTTATTTCCTCACAATTCTGGAGGCCAGAAATCTGAAATTAGTGACTGTGCCAAAATCAAGGTGTAGACAATGACATGCTTCCACCAGAGACTCTGAGGAAGAATCTGTTTCTTGCCTCTTCCAGCTTTTGGCATCTTCTAGCACTTCTTGGCTTGTGGGCCTATCACTCCAGTCTTGAAGACTAGCATCTCAAATCTCTCTCTCTGCTGTCTTCCCATCGCCAAAATTTGATTGGTAGCAAATTTCCCTCTGCCTTCTTTTTTTTTTTTTCTTTTGAGATGGAGTCTCACTCTGTCGCCCAGGCTAGAGTGCAATGGTATGATCTCGGCTCACTGTAACCTCCGCCTCCTGGTTTCAAGTAATTCTCCGGCCTCAGCCTCCTGAGTAGCTGGGACTACAGGTGCACACCACCATGCCCAGCTAATTTTTTTTATTTTTAGTAGAGATAGGGTTTCACAGAGTTAGCCAGAATGGTCTCGATCTCCTGACCTCGTGATCCACCCGCCTTGGCCTCACGAAGTGCTGGGATTACAGGTATGAACCACTGCACCCGGCTGTCTTCTTCTTTTAAAGATATATGTGCTTGCATTTGGGGCCAATCCAGGAAATCCAGAATAATCTCCCCAAATCAAAATCTTAATTGAATCACATTTGTAATTTTTGTTTTTCCAAATAAGGTAACATTTATAGGTTCCAGAGATTAGGACCTGCTAAATTTGGGGTCATTATCAGCCTATCACAGTAACTTTTTTTTTTTGAGACAGTCTCACTCTGTCACCCAGGCTGGAATGCAGTGGCAGGATCTCAGTTCACTGCAACCTCCACCTCCCGGGTTCAAGCAATTCTCCTGTCTCAGCCTCCTGAGTAGCTGGGATTTCAGGTGCATGCCAGGCTGGCTGATTTTTGTATTTTTTAGTAGAGATGGGGTTTCACCATACTAGCCAGGGTTGTCTTGAACTCCTGACCTTGTGATCTGCCTGCCTCAGCCTCCCAAAATGCTGAGATTACAGGCGTGAGCCACTGCATCTGGCCTAGTAATTTTTTAAAAAAGCAAATACAGGCTTGGAGCAGTGGCTCAAGCCTGTAATCCCAGCACTTTGTGAGGCTGAGGTGGGTCAATCAATTGAGGCCATGAGCATGAGATCGAGACCAGCCTGGCCAACATAGCAAAACTCTGTCTTGACCAAAAATATAAAAATTAGCTGGGCGTGGTGTCACATGCCCGTAATCCCAGCTACTTAGGAGGCCGAGGCAGGAGAATCACATTAACCTGAGAAGCAGAGGTTGCAGTGAGCTGAGATTGTGCCATTGCACTCTAGCCTGGGCAACAGACTGAGACTCTGTCTCAAAAAAAAAAAGTAAAATAATCTTTTCTGTGCACCAATACCATTAATACACATCAGAAACACTCGTGCCAGGCATGGTGGCACACACCTGTAGTCCCAGCTACTCAGCAGGCTGAGTAAGGAAATTGCTTGAGCCCTGGAGTTCAAGAGTTCAAGGCTGTAGTGCACTGTGATTGTGCTTGTGAATGGCCACTGCACTCCAGCCTGGGCAACGTAGCAAGACCTCATCTCAAAGAAAAAAAAGGCCAGGTGCGGTGGCTCACACTTGTAATCCCAGCACAGCACTTTGGGAGGCAGAGGCAGGTGGATCACCTGAGATCAGGAGCTCGAGATCAGCCTGGCCAACACAGTGAAACCCCGTCTCTACTAAACATACAAAAATTAGCTAGGCATAGTCGCATGGGCCTGTAGTCACAGTTACTTGGGAGGCTGAGGCAGGAGAATCATTTGACACCTGGAGGTGGAGGTTGCAGTGAGCAGAGATTGCACCACTGCACTACAGCCTGGGCAACAGAGTGAGACTCCATCTCAACAACAAAACAGATTTCTAGGCTTTACCCCCAGAGTTTCTGACTCAGTTGATCTGGAGTGAAGTCCCAGAATTTGCATTTCAAACAGGCTTCCAGGTGATGCTCATACTCCGGTCCAGGAACCACAGGGGCCTTCACTTAGAGCCACTATGGTGGAGAGGTTAGGGAAGAAGAAGAGGAAGAATCGGGAGAAGGCTTTCCAAAAGCCAAATTGTACTCACCTTTCACGCTACAGGGCCCTTTGAAAACAACCTATATTTTCCAAGAACCCTTCTCACAATTCGGGAGGCCAGAAGTTTAAAATTAGTATCACAGGGTCAAAATCAAGAAATCCGGTAGCCAGCATTCCATGGGCAAAGGTCTGTCACTGCTCTGAAGATAGACTTTAACTGGGCCCCTTGGCCAGGATCCAACTTAGATCTCTTGGGAAAACACAAGGTTCTTTAAAAATCCATACATCCACAGAATGGAATCCCAGGAAGAACTGAAAATGGGAAGGGGTAAGAGAGAGTGCTCCAGGGAGCAAAGAGCAAAAATCCCAGGAGGTCCCTTACAAAAGGATAATGAGGCTGGATGTTTAGGGCCACCGAGTAAACAAGTTCACAGAAACCACAGAAACCATATTGGGGTTTACAATGAACAATTTTTATTTCTTTGTTGTTTCTGTTTTTTGGGGGTGGAGTTTCACTCCGTTGCTCAGGCTGAACTGCAGTGGTGCCATCTCAGCTCACTGCAACCTCTGCCTCTTGGGTTCAAGTTATTCTCCTGCCTCAGCCTCCCGAGTAGCTGGGATTACAGGCGCCTGCCACCATTCCCAACTTATTAATTAATTAATTAATTAATTTAGAGACGGAGTCTCACTCTGACACCCAGGCTGGAGTGCAGTGGCACAATCTTGGCTCACTGCAACCTCCACCTTCTGGATTCAAGCAATTCTTCTGCCTCAGCCTCCTGAGTAGCTAGCATTACAGGCGTGCACCACCATGCCCAGCTACTTTTTGTATTTTTAGTATAGATGGGGTTTTACCATGTTGGTCAGGCTGGTCTTGAACTCCTGACCTCGTGAGCTGCCTGCCTCAGTCTCCCAAAATGCTGGGATTACAGGCGTGAACCATCATGCCTGGCCTAATTTTTGTATTTTTTTTATTTTTGAGACGGAGTCTGGCTCTGTTGGGCAGGCTGAAGTGTAGTGGCATGATATTGGCTCACTGAAACCTCCACCTCCCGGGTTCAAGCAATTCTCCGGCCTCAGTCTCCTGAGTAGCTGGGATTACAGGTACTCACCACCACAGCTGGCTGATTTTTTATATTTTTACTAGAGATGGGGTTTTACCATGTTGGCCAGGCTGGTCTCAAACTTTTCACCTCAGGTGATCCGCCCGCCTTGGCCTTCCAAAGTGCTGGGATTACAGGCGTGAACCACTGTGCATGGCAATTTTTATATTTTTGATAGAGATAGGGTTTCTCTATTCTTTTGTATTTTTGATAGAGATATGGTTTGCCATGTTGGCCAGGCTGGTCTCAAACTCCTGACCTCAGGTGATCCACCTGCCTCAGACGCCTAAAGTGCTGGGATTACAGGAATGAGCAAACAAACCCAGCGAACAATTTTTATCTTATTTTTGAGATGAAGTCTTGCTCTGTGCAAGAGCTGGAGTGCAGTGGCGTGATATTGGCTTACTGCAACCTCTGCCTCTTGGGTCCAAGTGATTCTCATACCTCAACCTTCCAAGTAGCTGGAATTACAGGTGCCTGCCACCATACCTGGCCAATTTTTGTTTTTTTAGTAGAGACGGGATTTCGCCATGTTGGCCAGGTGATCTCAAACTCCTGACCTCAGGTGATCTGCCTGCCTCAGCCTCCCAAAATGTTGAGATTACAGGCATGATCCATCGTACTCAGCCTTTATTTTAATAGCTATCTATTGCCTTTTTCTAGAAGATTTCTACTTATAACAAACAAATCTTGCTTTCCATACTTGGGAACCAATTAATGGTTAAGAGCATAGAGTTGGAGTCAGACCACCTGGGTCTAGATCTGGGCTCTACCATTTCCTAGCTGTGTGACCTTGGGCAAGGTACAAAACCACTCTGTGCTTTAGTTTCCTCATCTGTAACAAGGGATAATAACAGTTCTTACCTCGTGGTATTATCATGAGGATTAAATAAGTTGCGCATTTAAAGTGTTTATAACAGAGCCTGGAATGTAATAGTACTATATAAGAGGAAACATATAGATATTTGCTAATGATTAATTTTTTTTTTTTTGAGACTGAGTTTCACTCTTGTTCCCCAGGCTGGAGTGCAATGGTGTAATCTCAGTTCACCGCAACCTCTGCCTTCCAATTTCAAATGATTCTCCTGCCTCAGCCTCCCGAGTAGCTGGGATTACAGGCATGTGCCACCATGCCTGGCTAATTTTTTGTATTTTTAGTAGAGACAGGGTTTCTCCATGTTGGTCAGGCTGGTTTCGAACTTCTGACTTCAGGTGATCCGCCTGCCTCGGGAGGCTGGGATTACAGGCATGAGCCACTGCGCCTGGCCAAAAGTTTTTTTTATTTTGAGACAAGGTTTTGCTCTTGGCCATTCTGGAGTGCAGTGGCTTGATCATAGTTCACTGTTAACTTCAAACTCTGGGGCTCAAGCAGTCCTCATCAGCCTCCTGAGTAGCTGGAACTGTAAGCACTCACCACCATGCTGGGCAGTTAATTTTTTAAAAAATTGTAGAGGCAGGGCACAGTGGCTCATGCCTGTAATCATGGGAGGCCGAGGCAGGCAGATCACCTATGGTTGAAAGTTTGAGACCAGCCTGACCAACATGGAGAAACCCTGTCTCTACTAAAAATACAAAATTTGCTGGGCATGGTGGCGCATGCCTGTAATCCCAGCTACTAGGGAGGCTGAGGCAGAATTGCTTGAACCTGGGAGGCAGAGGTTGCGATGAGCCGAGATCGCACCATTGCACTCTAGCCTGGGGAATAAGAGTGAAACTCCTGGCCTCAAGTAATCTTCCCGTCTTAGCCTCAAATTTTCCTTTTTATTTATTGATTTATTTTTGAGACAGGGTCTCACTCTGTCCCCTAGGCTGGAGTGCAGTGGCACAATCATGGCTCACTGCAACCTTGACCTCCTGGGATCAAGCAATCCTCCCATCTTGGCCTCCCAAAGTGCTGGGATTACAGGCCTTTTTTAAAAATTATTTTTATTTTTCTAGAGACAAGGTCTTACTCTCAACCAGGCTGGAGCACAGTGGCATGACCATGGCTTACTGCAGTTGCACACTCCTTGGCACAAGCAATCCTCCTGCCTCAGCCTGCTAAGTAGGTGGGACTACAGGCCTGTGCCACCACACTTCACTAATTTTAAAATTATTTTTTGTAGAGACAGAGTCTTGCTTTCTTGGCCCAGCTGGTCTCAGACTGGCTTCAAGCAGTCCTCCTGCCTTGGACTTCCTAAGTGCTGGGATTACAGGTGTGAGCCACTGTGCCTGGCCAGAGCGGAGCATCTTTGCCTGCAGTCCCACTTCTGCTTTGCAGATTAGGCTTTAAGATGTTTGAGCAGTGTTGTGATTTAAAAATAAACTTTGAAAAACCACACAGCCAGAAGTTCAGAAGAAAACCTAATGAAGATGTTGAACTCTTTTTTTTTTTGAGATGGGAGTCTCACTCTGTCACCCACGCTGGGGTGCAGTGGTGCGATTTCAGCTCACAGCAATGTCTCCCTCCTGGGTTCAAGAAATTCTCATGCCTCAGCCTCCTAAATTGCTGGGATTACAGGCACATGCCATTACACCTGGATAATTTTTGTATTTTTAGTAGAGATGGAGTTTCGTCATGTTGGCCAGGCTGGTCTCGAACTCCTGACCTCAAGTGATCCACCCACTTCAGCCTCCCAAAGCGTTGGGATTATAGGCGTGAGCCACTGAGCTCTAGCCTGCAACGAGTCTTGATTGCGCCACTGCACTCTAGCCTGGGCAACAGAGTGAAACTCTGTCTCACAAAAAGGAAAAAAAAAGAGGTTAATAGAGTGGTGTCATGCTGAATTGTTTAGCCTTAAAAAGATTAAAACCCAGGTATCATTCCAGAATGGAGATGAGAGGTTGTTAGGGGTTAGCTGTGGGCAGAATCCAGGATGAGTTTCTGCAATGACCTGGAAGTGGGGAAAGACAGCCTGAGCCTGGGCTTAAAAGGGTTTGGCTCCCAGCAACCACGGGGAGCTGGAAAACAACCAGCATAGGTTTGGCCAGAAAGAGCAGAGTCCAAGGGTTGAGGCTAGAGGTGGAACCCACAGCCTTGAAAGGGAAAAGAGGCAGGGCCTGGGGAATGGGAGCAGAGCCAGGGGCTCTGCCTGGAATCCAAGGACAACTAACTGTGAAACCACCCACCCGGTTCCAAGCAGGCAGCATAGGGGCAAAGTTTGTAGTCTGCCAGCACACTGTCATAAAAGCAGCTTTGTCAAGGACAAGCAAGCCACCCCATGGGAGTGGGGGTACAGGGACAGAATAGATGAGTAGGGAGACTCTGAACCCAAGGCCCCACAAACTGTTCTCTAGTTAGCAGCCCATCCATCCATAGGAAAGGGGAGCTTTGCTAGGGCTGCCTCCAAGGGTCCCATGCAGCCTCAGAATCATAGCTGCCGCTCCCTTAACCTTGTGTGCCAGGCTCTGTGCCAAGCACTTCATTTATTATGTTAATAGTTTTTTTGTTTTTTTAAGATGGAGTCTTGCTCTGTTGCCCAGGCCGGAGTGCAATGGTGGGATCTCGGCTCACTGCAACCTCTGCCTCCCAGGTGGAGATTCTACTGCCTCAGCCTCCCGAGTAGATGGGATTACAGGTGCCCTTCACCACACTCAGCTAATTTTTGTATTTTTAGTAGAGATGGGGTTTCACCATGATAGCCAGGCTGGTCTCGAACTCTTGACCTCGGGTGATCTGCCTGCCTCTGCCTCCCAAAGCGCTGGGATTACAGGTATGAGCCACCATTCCCGGCCTGCCTAGTTAATGGTTTTTACTTATGACTAAAAGAAATCGAGTCAGGTGTTCGTTTCATTTTGTTTTGTTTTTGAGATGGAGTTGACTTCTGTCTCCCAGGTTGGAGTAGAGTGGTACAATCATAGCTCACTGCAGCCTTGACCTTCCAGGCTCAAGCGAGCCTCCCACCTCAGCCTTCCAAGTAGCCAAGACCACAAGCATGCACCACCACACCCAGCTAATTAAAAAATTATTTTTGGGCCAGGTGCAGTGGCTCACGCCTGTAATCCAAGCACTTTGGAAGCCAAGGCGGGCGGATCACCTGAGGTCAGGAGTTTAAGACCGGCCTGACCAACATGGTAAAACCCCGTCTTTAAAAAAAAAAAGAAAGAAAGAAAAATTATTTTTGTAGAGACTAAGTCTTACTCTGCTGCCCCAGCTGGTCTCAAACTCTTGTGTTAAAGGGATCCTTCTGCCTTGGCCTTCTGAAATGCTGGGATTACAGGTGTAAGCTACCGTGCCCGGCCTCAAACCAGATTATTTTAACAGGGTGATGCATTAGGAGGATACAGGAGCATCTCTTTAATCTTGGGGCAGGAGACAGCTGGCCTCAGGAAAGGCCCAGAGGAGGGACTCCAGAGTGACTGGGATTCTCCAGCAACTCTTAGGTTCTTCCTGCCTCATTCTTCCTCCTTAGCTGACTGGCTTTTTCTGATAGTAAGGCAGGGAGAAGAGGGCCATCCAAAGTTCCCATATTCCCATGTTATGGGTCCAACCACAGGAAGAAACTAAAGCTGGATCTGCTCCGATTTCTCAGGAAAAGCATGGGCCACCACAGGTCAGGTGTCTATTCTGGTTCCAATCAGCCACGGTGAGGGGAGAGGGCAGGCCACAGACAAATTTGACTGTGGTGGCTCTTCGTGATGGCTCCAAGGAGGAAGATGGGGACTTCAGTGTGTGCATGGGTTTGAATTCAGGTTTGTTTGGCTCCAATGCTAAGGGCTGGCCCTGATGAAAACGGCAGAGGCAGAGCTGTGTTCACCAAGCCCATACAGGACATGGAGACAAGCATAAAACACTTAGTTCCACGTGAAAATAAAACTTTCATTTGCCAAGGGAAATAGCAGTAGCTCCTGCCTTGTACTGAGCTCTCCAAAGATTAGGCAGGCAAAGTCCCTCTGGCCCCCTCTGGAAGTGGAAAGTGCTTGCCCTGGAGGACAGCAACAGAGCCAAGGTGAGGCCCTGCTCAAAGGTGAGCAGGGGTCTGGGCTGACTCCTTTCGGCCCTTGCCAGCGATGGGCCGGCCTCGCTCCTCCCAGATTGTGAGGCCATCGCAGGAGCAGATCTGCTTGGGGTTCTGGAAGAGGCCAGCGGAGCGTGCGATGATGCCGCAGGCCAACCTGCAGAAGAATGTGTGGTTAGGGGTGGGTACTTGTTTAGGCCTCCACCCCTGGGCTCCTCACGCACCATCCGCAGAGCATAGCCTCCTGCAGGGGCCGACACCACTCACCTCTCCCCGGAGTTCCCTGTGATCTTGGATAAGGGATGGCCTCCCCGGCCCAGGTCATCTTCTCCCTCATCAATAATCAGGCTGCGGCCAATCACATCCCACACCTTTGAGGGGAGACGACAGCCTCAGACAATGGACCCTGTTAGGAAGGGTGCCCACCTTCTTTTCCACCTTACCTTCAGCTGCTCATCCTCCATCCTGAAGATGGCACGGCCATCAGCATCAGCACAGACATTGCCCAGGTCTCCGCGGTGCTGGAATGAGACCCAGTGTGTGTATAGGGGGGTGTGTGCCACGTGGTGCCAAGCTGCTATCTTCTGACTTCCTGATTCCGATGCCTCTTCCTGCTTCCCCAAAGTACCCATTTCTTCCTGTGGGTACCAGTCTGGTAGAATCTGAGCTCTCCAAGGACTGGGCAGGCAAGGTCCCCTTGGCCCTCTCCGGAAGTAGAAAGTGGTCACTCCCTCCCTGGAACTGAAATCCTGGGCAGACTGACAGTGGGCTGAAAAGAGCCGGTGGAAGTTTCCCCTGCCTGGGCAATCATCCTGTTGGACCAGACTGTTTTTCCCGTGAGGCCATCGCCCAGCTCTGCTTCTCAGCCTCCAGTTAGCCCAGTTCTCCAGCTTCCTGATGGCTCTGTGAGCCCTTGGCTGTCTTTAATTCCCATGGGATAAGTTGGCCAAGCTTGGCTTCCCAGATGATTATAGCCTATGTCATTTCCCTGACTGCCAGATTCCAGCAACAGAAGGAAACGCAAGGGGCAAAGGGCCTGTCCTGGCCCCTAGAAGCTGGCTCTGCCCTCCTTCGCCCTTGAAGGTAATAAAAATTGTCATAACACACCAATGAGCACCTCCAAGGTCAGGCACACTCTACCAGGAATGGTGGGAGTATGCAGGGTCACCATCCTCAAGGGACCCAGAACAGATACAGAACAAATTAGGCATCATGAGACACAGGGTGAATACAACAGTTGGTGTGTTTTGGGGTGACAAGGCCTTACTGGTGAGCCATAGAAACCCACATCTGTGTCCTCAACCTGACATTTAGGGCAGAAACAAGTGCCTGTGCCAATGTGGGTAGGCTCCCGTGACCTTGCTGCTGAGTAACCAGGCATCTCACTGTGCCACGAACTGAAGGGCAGGAAGAAGCGGCAGTTCTGCTTTATCTCGTTTTCCAGAGGGACATCTGCTGTCTGCCCCTGGTACTTTTTGTTACATCCTGTGTTGAGGACTTGAATAGTAGAAAGATCAAGGAGAGGGAGGTGATACAGAGCCCTTAAGAGCGGCTTTTTGTTTTTTGTTTTGATATGGAATCTCACTGCGATGCCCAGGCTGGAGTGCAATGGTGCGATCTTGGCTCATGCAACCTCTGCTTCCTGGGTTCAAGCAATCCTCCGGCATCAGCCTCCTGAGTAGCTGGGATTACGGGATTACAGGTGTGTGCTCCACCATGCCCAGCTAGTTTTCGTATTTGTATTTTTTATTTTTTTGAAACAGAATCTTACTCTGTTGCCCAGGCTGGAGTTCAGTGGTGTGATCTGGGCTCACTGCAACCTCCACTTCCCAGGTTCAAGCGATTCTCCTGTCTCAGCCCCCTGAGTAGCTGGGACTACAGATGCATGCCATCACACCCAGCTAACTTTTGTATTTTTAATAGAGACAGAGTTTTACCATGTTGGTCAGGCTGATCTCAAACTCTTGACCTCAAGTGACCCACCCACCTTGGCCTCCCAAAGTGCTGGGATTGTAGGCATGAGCCATCACATCTTGCTTAATTTTCGTATTTTTAGTAGAGACAGGGTTTTACCATATTGGCCAGGCTGGTCTCGAACTCCTGACCTCAAGTGATCCACCTGCCTCGGCCTCCCAAAGTGCTGGGATTACAGGCATTAGCCACCATGCCTGGCCTGAGGAGTGTTTTGGGGACTGGGCAAAAGGGGCAGCCTGCAGTGTGGCTAGAGGCATGACCCAGCAGCAGGTCAAGGAGAGGTAGCCTTTCCAGGATCTTCCCTCAGCACACAGGCAGGGGCAATAGGCTGGGGATGGGGGTGGGGTATTGAATGTCCACACCAAGAAGTTAGGTCCAGCTTGTACTCTCAGGCACTGGGAGCCAACACAGGTTTCAGGTAAGGGCATGGCCTGGTTACTCCAGGCTTCAGAACAATCCCTCTAGTACAGTCTATGAAAAGGAAGAACTAGAGCGGGGTGAGAACAGAAGGGAGCTTAGAGATCAGTTAGGAGATGTGCAAGGGACAACCAAGCTTGGATACAAATTCCCAGATGGAATTCTCTTCCATCTGGGAAAAGCAGATGCTGAAACCCAACAGCAACTTGCCAGTCACTGTGGCCTTGGCCGCTCAGCTCCTGCTCACTTCTTCCCCATCTATATTAAGCGGTTGGGTGAGGTACAGCTACTAATGCCAGCCCCTTCTGATTTGCTGCCCCACCTGGGGCCCAGGAAGAAAACACAGGTCACAAGGCAGTCTCCTGCCCTTCAGAAACACTCACTCCCTGCTATTCCATGCCTCCAGGGCTTTGCCTGGACAGTTTCTTTTGCTGGGCCTGCCATTCCCAGTCTCAGCCTCTCCACCTGCCTACTTCCTGCCCGTCATCTTTCAAGGCTGCAGGAGGCGAATGGCCTCTATGATGTTCCTCCATTATGTGTGGGCTGGACCTAGTGTCACTTCTAAGATTAGGTTACAAAAAGAATGTGGCTTGAGTCTTGGATGCCCTTTCTCTCTCTCTCGCTCATTCACTCTGAGGGAAGCCAACTGCTGTGTTGTGAGCTGCCCTAGGGAGAGACCCACGTGGCAAAGAACTGATGTCTCTGGCCAACAGCCAAGGAGGACCCAGGGCCTGCCAACAGCAACATGAGCAAACTTGGAAGCAGATTCTCCCCACCTGGAGCCCTGAGATGACTGCGGCCCCGAGAGAGACCCTGAGCTGCAGGCACCCAGCTAAGTCACACACAAATTCCTGCCCCAGAGACAGTAAATGTTTGTTTGTTTTTTCTCCATGCCCTGCCCCATAATGTTTGTTATTTTAAACTCCTAACTTTGGAAATCATTTGGTTTGCAGCAGAGATTACTACTTCACTGAGCATAAGCATGGCACTATGCAATGGACTCTATAGAAATGCCTCTCCAATTTCTCAGGGCAGGGAGTAAAAACTTTTGACCATTAGAAATGTGACAGAGTATCTGAGCGTGGTGGCTTACGCCTGTAATCCCAACACTTGAGGTCGGGAGTTCAAGACCATGCCTGTAATCCTAACACTTTTGGAGGCCGAGGTGGGAGGACCGCTTGAGCCCAGCAGTTTGAGACCAGCCTGAGGAATATAGTGAGACCCTATTTCTACCAAAAAAAAAAAAAAAAAAAAAAATTAGCTGGACATGGTGATATATGCTTGTGGTCCCAGTTATCAGGAAGATGAGGTGGGAGGACTGCTTGAATCCACGAGTTCAAGATTGTAGTGAGCCATGATCATACCACTGCACTCCAGCGTGGGCAACAGAGTGAGACCGTGTCTCAAAAAAGAAAAGAAAGAAAAGAAAAGGAAAGAAGGAAGGAAAAGCATGATAGGTGACAGAACTGTCAAAATTCCAAAAAGTCAGTTACATGCATTAAGAAACACGTATCATGGTTTTATTTGTTTTGTGACACAAAGTTGCAGACCTATCAAGATAGAAAATAGCACAGTCACAGCCAGGCGCGGTGGCTCACGTCTGTAATCCCAGCACTTTGGGAGGCCAAGGCAGGTGGATCACCTGAGGTCAGGAGTTTGATACCAGCCTGACCAACATAGCAAAACCCTTTCTCTACCAAAAATAAAAAAATTAGCTGGGTGTGGTGGTGGGCACCTGTAATCCCAGCTACTCGGGAGGATGAGGCAGGAGAATTGCTTGAACCAGGGAGGAGGAGGTTGCAGTGAGTGGAGATCGTGCCACTGCACTCCAGCCGTGGTGACAAGAACAAAACTCCATCTCAAAAAAAAAAAAAGAAAGAAAGAAAACAGCACAGTCAGAGCTGGGCACAGTGGCTCATTCCTGTAATCCCAGCACTTTGGGAGGCCGAGGTGGGCGGCTCACTTGAGGGCAGGCAATCAAGACTGTCTGGCCAACCTGGTGAAACCCTGTCTCTACTAAAAATACAAAAATTAGCCAGGTGTGGTGGTGTGCACCTGTAGTCCCAGCTACTAGTGAGGCCGAGGCAGGAGAATCACTTGAACTCGGGAGGTAGAGGTTGCAGTGAGCCGGGACCATGACACTGCATTCCAGCCTGGGCAAGAAGAATGAAACTCTGTCTCAAAAAATAAAATAAAATAAAATTCAAAGATCAAATGATTAACTAACAGTACAACTAGTACTCAGATAAGGCAAAAATCATTAAGGCACACACAATTCCCTAAAGATTGCGAAATGATTCTCTGCTGAGAAATGAAACTCCAGGACTAGGGGTGTTAGCACCAAGACAGCCTTTTCAATTTAGGTAAAACCCTCAACTTCTGTATTTTCCCTTCCTCCCGCTGCCTCTGCCCCTGAGGCAGATGAAGTGTTCACTCTGGGCTCCAGGGCCTCTTGCAGGCTCCTGCAAGGTTTATCTCACTGCCCAGAAACCACGGAATTCAGTGATCTCCCCCAAAGACTGTGAGTTCCTTGGGTCAGGAACTGGGGCTGTAATTTATTGTATCCCCTGGGCCTTGATCACAGAAGTGTCAACAAATGTTTCCAAACTGAACAAAATAAAGTGAGAGGAAAAGACCCCACCAAAAAGAATCCCACTGTTAAAATCTCAAGTGCAGGCCAGACACAGTGGCTCACACCTGTAATACCAGCACTTTGGGAGGCCGAGGCGGGCAGATCACCTGAGGTCGGGAGTTCGAGACCAGCCTAACCAACATGGAGAAACCCTGTCTCTCTCTCTTTTTTTTTTTTAAAAAAAAGATGGGATTTTACCATGTTGGTCGGGCTGGTCTCGAACTCCTGACCTCAGGTGATCCGCCCGCCTTGGCCTCCAAAGTGCTTAGATTACAGGCATGAGCCACCACACCTGTCCCCCTGTCTCTACTAAAAATTCGAAATTAGCCAGGCACTGTGGCATATGCCTGTAATCCCAGCTACTCGGGAGGCTGAGGCAGAGTTGCTTGAACCTGGGAGGCGGAGGTTGTGGTGAGCCTCGATCATGCCATTGCACTCCAGCCTGGGCAACAAGGGAGAAACTCTGTCTCAAAAAAAAAAAAAAAAAAAAAACGCCGGGTACAGTGGCACACATCTGTAATTGCAGCACTTTGGGAGGCCAAGGAGGGTGGATCACAGGTCAGGAGATTGAGACCATCCTGGCCAACATGGTAAAACCCTGTCTCTACTAAAAATGCAAAAATTAGCTGGGTGTGGTGGTGGGTGCCTGTAATCCCAGCTACTTGGGAGGCTGAGGCAGAGGAATCCCTTGAACCCGGGAGGTGGAGGTTGCAGTGAGCCGAGAGCATGCCACTGCACTCCAGCTTGGCACCTGGTGACGGAGTGAGACTCTGTCTCAAAAAAAAAAAAAAAATCCCAAGGGTTGCCTGCCCTGCCTCTGAGACCTTGGGTTCTCATTCAGCCCAACCCAAGCCCAAACCCAGACAGACACTTACCCGGTCAGAGTCCTGGGGGCCGCCATGAGATGTTCCATCAGGGTTAAAGTGGTCCCCACAGCTAAGAAAGAAAGGAAACAGGTGGTCAGGAAAGCAGGTCACAGGCCAGGTGTCCTACCCTCTCATCTATCTGTATTTGCTTCATCCATTCATTCAACAACCTTGCCTACTCTGTGCTGGACTTTGGGCAGAGGGCACCAAAAAGAATCAGACATGGTACCTGTCCTCAATAAGCTTCAGGGGAGTCACAGATGAGTAAACAACTAGTTATATCACAGCATGACAAACACCATGGCATGGGGACCCTTCCTTTCCTGTGTCCAGGAGTTCCCTTCCGTCTCAGAGGCAGTAAGGTGGTTACAAGCAGGACTTCAAGTTCAGATCTTTTTTTTCGTTAGATGGAATTTTGCACAGTGGTGCAATCTTGACTCACCACAACCTCTGCCTCCTGAGTTCAAGCGATTCTCCTGCCTCAGCCTCCTGAGTACCTGGGATTATAGCTGTGTGCCACTGTGCCCAGCTAATTTTTTTGTATTTTTAGTAGAGATGAGGTTTCACCATGTTCGCCAGGCTGGTCTTGAACTCTTGACCTCAGGTGATCTGCCTGCCTCAGCCTCCTAAAGTGCTGGGATTGTAGCCATGAGACATTGTGCCCAGCCAAGGTCAGATCTTTTTTTTTTTTTTTTCCCCTAATTTCTGGACAAACAGGGTTCAGGAACAAGGTCAGATCTTGACTCAAATCCCAACTCTACCTTTTACCTGCTCTGGACCTTTGGCAAGTCATTTAACCTCTTTGAGGCTTAGTTTCCACATATGGAGGTTGTGCCTGTGTATATGTGCCTCACAGGGTTATTTGTGAAGGCCAAGTGTGAAAATGTGTAGCTGAGGATGCTACTGGGGAGACTTCAGACAACTCACCTGTTGCAGTTCTTTGTGAGGTCCCCGTACTGATGGACATGGAGTCCATGCAGCCCAGGCACCAGGCCGTCAATCGTTCCCTCGATGAGGCAGCGCTCAGGGGTCAGCTGTAGGAAGCGCACCACCCCCTGCACAGTGCCAGGCCCCCCCAGGATGGCTACTGCTGCCCCCAGATTCTCTGCAAGGTATTAAAACACTTGGGTTGCCTTGCCACCTCACCCAGCACACCTCTTCAGCAGCTCGGGAAGGGCAGGGAGTCTCACATAATTTTCACACCTTTCTCAAAGTCACTGCAACCCAGAGCCCGAGACTCCTGTGGTTAGATTTGTACCAGCTCTGAGTCACCTCCCTCCCAGAGAGGCCAAGGCCACAGCCATAGTGGTCACTCACGCAGCTGGCCGCTGCCCATGCCCTTGAGTACCGCCTGCCGCCCCGTGCCTTCCAGGAGAGCCTGCACCTCCTGGCTGGGCAGAGTGGTGTGTACCAAGACCATCTGGTTCTCCAAGTGCACCTCCACATCCTGGACACCTGGCGAGAGAGAGAGGGAAGAGGACAACAGAGGCTGGCACCCAGTGGTGGCAGCAGGGAACAGAGAAACAGACAGTGATTCTCCATCCCCATATCAACCAACCTTCCCATGGCCAGAGGCAAGCTACCTTGCAACTGTGTAACCCTGAGTAAGCCTCTTCACTCTGAGTCTGCTTCTTTTCATATAAATAAGGATAATGCCACCTTGCCCTAAGGATTTCTGTGAGTCCTAAAACATGCCAGGCATTATTTATAACTTTTGAAACATACATAATTTTTTTTTGAGACAGAGTCTTGCTCTGTCACCCAGGCTGGAGTGCAGTGGCATGATCTTAGCTCACTGCAACCTCTGCCTTCCAGGTTCAAGTGATTCTCCTGCCTCGGCCTCCCTAGTAGCTGGGAATATAGGCATGTGCCACCAGGCCCAGCTAATTTTTGTATTTTTAGTAGAGACGGGGTTTCCATGTTGGCCAGGATGGTCTCAATCTCTTGACCTTGTGATCCGCCAGCCTCGGCCTCCCAAAGTGCTGGGATTACAGGCGTGAGCTACCGTGCTCAGCCAAAACATACATAATTCTTTTTTTTTTTTTTAAAGACGGGGTTTCACCATGTTGGTCAGGCTGGTCTTGAACTCCCGACCTCAGGTGATCCGCCTGCCTTGGCCTCCAAAGTGCTTGGATTAGAGGCGTGAGCCACCATGCCCAGCCACATAATTCTTTT
>CAUYLG010026485.1:0-33387 GCA_963573385.1 Cacajao melanocephalus | reverse complement strand
CACAGACACTGTCCAAATCCATCATCACCTACCAGAACCTTTCTTGGGTTTCCTTTCCTTGTGATAGTGCCTTGCTCTGTTGCCCAGGCTAGAGTGTAGGTTGCAGGTCACAGCTCACCACAGCGTCGCACTTAAAGGTTCAGGTGTGTGCCACCATACCTGGCCAATTTTTAAATTGTTTGTCGAGATGGAATCTCACTATGTTGCGCAGGCTGATTGGTCTCTGACTCCTGTGCTCAAGCAGTCTTCCCATTTTGACCTCCAAAAGTGCTGGGATTACAGACAGGCATAAGCCATCATACCCAACCTAGGAAATATTATTTCATAGGCACCTTGAAGGATTTGGCTAGCTAAGTAAAGTAAAGTAGAAAAAACTGAATGTGAGGTGGGAATGAGAATGTTAAAGTTGGGCTGTGTAGAGCCTAGGCATGACAGATTAGAGAAGGTTCTTGATAAGGGTGAAAAAACCACTTCATCTTTTAGGGACATTTAAAGTGTGTTTTAGGGAAATCAAGCTCATGATAATCTGCAGGTAGGTTAGAGGAAGATGAGAGTGAAGTCAGGGAGATCCACTAGGAAGAAGTTAGATAATCAATGCATTAGGTGATGATGCTAAAAATTAGGATGGTGGGATAAGAGAGAAACTGAAAAAATTGATGGAACATAGTGATTTAGTGGTAGTTGAATATATATCAGAAGATTTATGGCTTCTGTCCTGGATTAATACAAGAGGAATGCTGTTACTAATACAAATAGGTAGGTAGGCATATGAAGGTGGCTTAAGTACAGAGATGAAGTTTTTGATTATGTTACGTTTGAAGAGAGATGTAGCACAGCCAAGCTTTATGTTTAAAATCTAGACTAAAATTCATCTGAGAAGTCAGTGTAGAGATGATGGCCTAAGCCATGAGACTGCATCAGAGGGCAGATACTATGTTTTGGGTTGAAGGTTAATTATTATTTTGGGACCCCACTTCCCTCTTTCAGAGGCTGCAGAAAAAAAGAATAAAGGCAAATCATTTGAGAGTGCGTTGAAAGTCAGCACAAATGTTAAGAGTTTCCAGAATGGAGGAGTTATCAATAGTTTGAAGGGCCACAAAGTACCTTATTTTGAGAAGCCTCTTCTTAGGACTGATAGTTGGTTAATTCCACCCCACAGGACATCAGTGTTTGAGCTGTTTTACCAGGAGTATTGGTGTTTTGGGTGCTGAAATGGCTGTATATTATATCGCAAGAAACATTCTCTATGCACAATAGTCCAGACATATGGGAAATACTAGGATCATAGTTCAGGGTAAAGTATTTGAGGATATTAGGACTATGACTATACATTAGAGTCATGTTCTGTCTCACTTCACTGCTTGTAAACGTAGTATTAAAATATCTGGATAATCAAACCTATAAATATCCTCTGAAAGCTTACTTTTCTGTTATCTGAATCTGTTTATCTTGGAGGGGGGAGAAAACAAAGAACAGCTAGGGGTCAAACCATGTAGCCCTGAACTTATTTAATAAAATAAAGTTTTTAAAATTTTAATGCTAATTGAAAAACTGTTGGGAGTAGAAAGAGCAGTTATTTTATTCCTGGGCTGCTTTGCTAAAGTTGAAAAGGTGACTTCTCTCAATGTATTTGAAATCAGTCTTTTGTAGTAAAATGATCAAGCATTTTACATTTTGCAGTTTTACATTTTCACCAGGCTGGAGGGTAGTGGTGTGATGATGGCTCACTGCAGCCTTGACCTCCCAGGGTCAAGTGATCCTCCCACCTCAGCTTTGCGAGTAGCTGGAACTACAGATGTGCACCACCATGTCTGGAAAATTTTTGTATTTTTTTTTTTTTTTTTTTTTTGAAACGGGGATCTCCCTATATTTCCCAGGCTGGTCTTGAACTCCTGGGCTCAAGCAATCCTCCCACCTCAGTCTCTCAAAGTGTTGAGATTACTGGTGTGAGCCACTGCGCCCAGCCATAGTCTGATTTTCTTTCCTACATATATAACTTGGTCTTTTTGTCTGAATGCTGAAAGGATTTTTTTTTTTCGTTTTAAAGTCCAATAGCTTAACTAGAACATGTCTTAATGTCGTCCTTTCTGGGTCATTATTTTTTTTTTTTACTAGATACGTGGTGTGCCTTTTCAATATGTTGTTTTATTTCAGGAAGATTTTCTGTTTTATTTTTTAAATTGGCATGTATTAATAATTCTACATAGCTGTGGGGTACATAGTAATGTTTTGATACATAGTGGTCAGATCAAGGTAATTAGCATATCCATCATCCCAAACATTTATCATTTCATTGTGTTAGGGGCATTCAGTATTCTCCTAGCTATTTACAACTATATATTATTGTTGACTATAGTAATCTTAAAGTGTCAGGAAAGTTTTCTTGACTCATAGTTTTTAGCATTTTTCTGTCACTTGGGTTTCCTTTTCTGGTGAGATTTTGTTTATGTTGAATGTTTTTTGTTCATCTTTTATGTCAATATCTCTTCGTCAAATCCTTTTCATCTTTTTTTCTTTTTTTATGGAGGTGGAATCTCACTCCATTGGCCAGGCTGGCCTGAAGCAGTCATCCCGCCTCAGCCTCCCAAAGTGCTGGGATTATGGGCGTGAGCCACTGCCCGTGACTTACTTCCTTTCTGACTTTTAAATTTTTCCTTTCTCATAATGGTCTCTTTCTCATAAGACATCCATTATCTTTCTTCTTGTATTCTTCTCTGGTTTTGTTTTTATTTTTGAAATGATTTTCTAATTTCTCATTCTTTTCTGAGTGTTCTTTCACTTAGGCGTTTTTATGCTACTGAGTTCTTTTTCATTTGTTCTTGACTACCTAATATTTAAGTTTTCTCATTGTGATTTGTTTTTCTTTTTTTATTTTTCTCTTTTAGTTTGTTTTGAAATAATAGGTTGTAGTTTCCTCTGTTTTATAGACACTTTTTTCCTAGTGTGTTTTCTTTCACTCCAGGGGCTTTATTTCCCATATTCTCTTTTTTCTTATAATTACTTTGTATAGAATTAGACCATGATGTTTTCCTGAACTTTTAGGAAGGTGGGTGTGTGTGGATTTTTTTGTAATTTAGATTTTCTTGTTAGCAGTTTTTCTTTAGTGTAGAGCTTTGTCTAACAAGGGAGCATTTATTTCAGAGTTTATAGAATGTAGATTGCTCCAGTGCTATCAGATCTTATTGTATATGGGCCCTTTGCACGACCTCAGCAATTCTTGCAGAATTCCCTTTTAGTTTTAGCTGTTACTAGGTTGTCCTGTCACCCATTTCAGTGAGTAGCTATTGGTGATGTTGGAGTTTCTCTCATCTCAGAATCTTCAGAAGCCTGTTTTCCTTCTGCTTCCTTTTGCACAAATGCTAATACCACTTGGGTCTTATAACAGTTCGTGGTTCATGGAGGAATAATGAATAATACCTTTGTTGTTGGAGTGCCTTGTCTGGGGGAGGACATTAAAAACCTGTGCTGTGACCACCACTACCATCTTAGAATTCTCTCCATGTGCATGTTCTTAACTGCTGTGCTGTATTACTTGCCAGGTGATATTCGATGAAATCAGTCCATTTAGATGAGGAATATCCACATTTTGCCTTGAATATTCTTCCCGTGTGGTTTTGGAAGCAAATAGCTGCAAAGGGTAGGATAAGTAAGACAGAATAATAGGTATTTAACTGGTTGGACAGTCAGTCTCTAGAATCTGGAGTACAGCTGGATACTGGGATAAGGTTTACATAAGCTGTTAGGTAGGCCCGAATGACCTAAAACCAGAGGAAGCCAAAAGGCCTGCCTCATCACCACCCACTAAAGCCCAAAGCTTCAGCTTCTTTATTACTTAAGTATTGAAGGGCATACCAGTGAGCCCTAGGAGGAAGAGAGAGAATAAGCCAGAGAGCTTTTTGACCCTATTAGGAGCCTGAGGATGAGATTTGGCTTTGGAATTGGACTGCATGGGTTAGTATGTCTTACCACTTGATAGTTGTGCGTCTTTGTCAAGTTCTTAACCCCATTGTATGTTTCCTCATTTGTAATGTAGTGATTATAATAGTATCTTCCTCATAGGATTGCTGTGAAGATTAAATGAGTTCATGCCTGTAAATATGTTGAAACAATTCCCAGTATATAGGAAATGTCTGCTGCTCTAATAGTTATCCATTGGTGGTTCTTTTTGATAGGACATTTACCTATTAGCTGCATTTGACACAGTTGATCACTTCCTCCTCTGTAAGCACAGTTTTCTTTGTTGTCAGGGGTACCACACTCTTGGTTTTCCTCCCACAACCATGGTTGCTGATTCTCAGTAACCTTTACTGCATTTTTTTTTTCATCTCTTGACCTTTAAATGTTGAAGTGCTCAAGAACTTAGTTCTTTAGTGTCTTCTCTTTTTAAATTATATGTACTCTGTTCTCAAGGGGTTTAAGTGGGGATTTAATTACCATATAAATGCCCCCAAATTTATGTCTTCATCCTTGATCCCACTCCTGAGTGCTTTATTTCTAGATCCACCTGCCTGCAGTATCTCCACTGGACATGTAATAGGTATCTCTAACTGAACGTGTTCAAAACTGATTACTTGGTACATTATGCCTCCCCTCTTCTCCCTTAAATTGCTGTTGGCACAGACTAAATCAGGGATTTTTAACCTGGAGCCCACAGACCCACATAGGGGTCTGTCAATAAAATTCAGAAGGATCATGTTTTTATTTTCACTAATCTCTAACTGAAATTTAACATTTTCTTCAATTATCAGTGTAGTACAGCAATACTTTTTACTTATCTTCTTTAGAAGTCAGATATTTCTATATCATGTCGTAGTTGTTGCAGGTACCTTAAAATATTATTAAAGTAACCACTACTTCAGAAATATGACACTTATATAGACCTGCTACTAGATATTATTATCGTGCTAGTGAAGAAGACATATATTACTATGTCAAGTTTTAAAAAATATTTTGATAATGACTTTAATATTATTGGGTTTCATAGTAGTCCTAATTATTGTATACATCTTATGCTTACCTTTGAAAATAGAAAGAGGCACACTGTTTTAAGTATTTCATGTGTACAAGCTTCTTTTCTTTTGAGACAGGGTCTCGCTCTGTCACCTAGGCTGGAGTGCATCTCGGCTCACTGCAACTTCCACTTCCTGGGCTCATGCAATCCTCCCACCTCAGCCTTCCAGGTAGCTGGGACCACAGGCACACACCACCATGCCCAGTTAATTTTTGAAGTTTTTTTTGTAGAGTCAGAGACTCACTATGTTGCCCAGGCTGGTCTCGAACTCCTGTACTCAGGCAATCCACCTGCCTCCGCCTTCCAAAGTGCTGGGATTACAGGTGTGAGCCACTGCGCCTGGCCTGATTTTTAACTAAAATGTTTATACAACTATTTAATGATTTTTTAAATTTAGATATTATCATTTGATTTTCTGCTTTGGAATATCAAAGGAATTTTCTGTGGTCTAGTTTGGTTGATGAGAAGTCTAGTGCAATTTGGATTCTTTTTGTGTAGAAGACTTTCTAGCTCTATTCTGACTCCCAAAAGCTTAAAAAAAATTAATTATAGTATAAAAAGCATATAACATAACATTACCATCTTAACCATTTTTAAGTGTACAGTTCATATCAGGCTATGGTTGCTACAAAAAAGAAAAACAAGTGTACAGTTCAGTAGTGTTAAGTATATTCACGTTATTGTGCAACAAATCTCTAGAACTTTTTCATCTTGCAAAACTGAAACTCTGTGTCCATTAAACAACAACTTCCCCTTTCCCCTTCTACCCCCAGTCCACGATAACTATCATTCTACTTTCTGTTTCTATGAATTTGACTGTTTCAGATACCCCAAATAAGTGGAATCATACAGGATTCAACTTTTTGTGACCAGCATGTTGTCCATGTTGTATGTAGCATGTGTCAGGATTTCTTTAACTTTTTTTTTTAAAGACTGAATAATAATTCAATCTATGTATATACAACATATTGTTTATCCATTCATTTGTCATTGGACATTTGGGTTGCTTCTACCTCTTGGCTAGTATGCATAGTATGGGTACTGTGATCATGGGTGTACAAATAGAAATATCTCTTTGAGATTCCACTCTCAATTTTTTTGGATACATACACAGAAGTGGCATTGCTGGATCATATGGTTGTTATATTTATAATTTTTTGAGGAACTGCCATACTGCTTCCAAAAGCTTTTAAGTTTCTTTTAATTCTTGGTCATCTGAAAGTCCATAATCTGTTTAAACATGGAATCTCTCCCCTACTCTGCCCCTCCACCAAGCAGTAGGCTTTGACTCTGAGTATTTGTATCTTCTCTCAGGTCTGACAAATTATTTTTATCGTTTCTTTGATGATTTCATTTCTTCTGTATTTCTGGAATATTTGTTTGGTCCAGCATTGCATTTCCTGGATTGAACCTCTTTGATATTCACCTTTAAATTTTTAAAATTTAATATATAGTCCAGGAGATTGCTTTGGCTTACTTTAACTTCCAAAAACCATCAAGAATTTTTGGGATTTTTGTTTGTTTGTTTTTAAGAAAGGGGAACGATTGAGGCAGTCATGTTTAAAAATCTGAAAAGCTGCTTTTGCCTATGTTTCATTTTGTAACATCCTGCTATTTTATGGAAGCAAGATGAGGTATTTTTTGAATCTCTGAGGATTCTGATTTAAAAGAAAAAAATTCTTTTTTATTAAGTAGTTTTTCCTTCTCTTCTCCACTGTTTATCCTGCCTTTAATGCTGTTGCTGCCTTTCTCTCTTTCTTTCGAGACAGGGTCTTGCTTTCTTGCGCAGGCTGGAGTGCAACAGTATAATCATGGCTCACTGCAGCCTCAACCTCCCAGGCTCAAGCAGTGCCCCCATCTCAGCCTCCTGAATTGCTTCGATCACAGGCACATGCCAACATGACTGGTTAATTTTTTAATTTGTCCTAGAGATGGAGTCTTGCTATGTTCCCTAGGCTGGTCTTCAACTCCTGGCCTCAAGCAATCCTCCTGCCTCAGCCTTCCAAAGTGCTGGAATTACAGGAATGAGCCACTATGCCCAGTCTGCCAGCCTTCTTTCCTTCCTTCTTTTCTTCCTCCCCTCTTTTTCTTTTCTTTCTTTTATGGGGATCACATAGCAACAGAGTAAGCAAAATAGAGAGGGGAGGTGCCAACTTGGTTTTTGTTTGTTTGTTTGTTTGTTTGACAGGTTTTTGCTCTGTCACCCAAGCCTTTCAGCCTCAACCTCCTGGGCTCAGGTAATCCTCTCACCTCAGTCTCCCAGGTGGCTGGAACTACAGGCAAGCCACTACCACACCTGGCTCATCTTTTTGTATTTTTTATAGAGATGAGGTTTCACCATGTTGCCCTGACTGGTCTGGAACTCTTGGGCTCAAGCAATCCACCTGCTTTATCCTCCCAAAGTGGTGAGATTACAGGTGTGAACCACCATGCCCAGCCATGCTTCCTTTCTTTCTTTCCATTCCTGATTATCCTTGAGTGTTCATACTTATTCTTAAATATGAATAGAGAATTCATCTTAAGTTTCTTGAGAAAAGAAAGAACACTTCTACTTTTTGTCTATATAAAGGGAGACTGGGGTTGATGATTCTCTATAACTTAGTTACACCCTCATTCTTATTTGCAGGCGTGATCCTATTTTATACCACATCTGTGAACGTATATGTCTGAGTTCTCAACCTGACTAGAATTCCCTCCACAGTTCTAACTTGCTAAGCTGCTGGTCTTTCCATTCTTTTTTATTTTTATTTATTTATTTTTGGGACAGAGTCTCTCTCTGTCGCCCAGGCTGGAGTGCATTACGCCGTCTCAGCTCACTGCAACCTCTGCCTCCCAGGTTTAAGTAATTCTCCTGCCACAGCTTCCAAAGTAGCTGAGATTACAGGCACCTGCCACCATGCCTGGCTAATTTTTTGTATTTTTAGTAGAGACGGGTTTTCGCCATGTTGGCCAGACTGGTCTCGAACTACTGACTCAGGTGATCCACCGGCCTTGGCCTCCCAAAGTGCTGGGATTATAGGCATGAGCCACTGCTTCCTGTTCATTTTTTTTTTTTAATTAATCACTGCTTTTGTCTGCTTTATAGCTTCCAAAGATTTTTGATATCTCTACCCGTTGATGGCCTACCTCTTGCCCCCATTTCCGGCTCTTAATTTTTCATTGTTTTATGTTTTATACCTTTAAAAAAATTTTTCTTTATTAACATTTTAATGGAATGTTGGGAGGAATTATAAATGGCTTTGTTCCATCTGTCTTGAACTAGAAACCCTTTTATCATATGGATTATATTATGTGAATGTGAATGATTGTTTTCATTACAAAATTATTTCATAAAAGATTAAGCTACTATTGGGCATTTGTGTACAGATCATTATTTGACAAGAGAGAAATTTGAGTATATTTGATTTTGTTGTTGTTGTTTTGTTTTTTTAAACAGAGTCTCACTCTGTTGCCCAGGCTGGAATGCAGTGGCCCAATCTCGGCTCACTGCAACTTACACCCCCAGGTTCAAGCAATTCTCCTGCCTCAGCCTCCCAAGTAGCTGGGACTATAGGTACCCGCTGCCACGCCCAGCTCATTTTTTGTGTATTGTTTTAGAAAAGACGGAGTTTCACCATTTTGGCCAGGCTGGTCTTGAACTCCTGACCTCAGGTAATCTGCCCGTCTCAGCCTCCCCAAGTGTTGGGATTACAGGTGTGAGCAACTGTGCCTAGCCTAGTGTATTTGATTTTCAGAAAATATTGAAACTTAAGTCTTTGTTTCCTGTATCACTTTTGAAGCTTTTCTTCCCTTTGCTTGTTCTCTCTTTTTAAGGCATTTTTTTTTCCATTTCTTTCTAAAGTAATTTTAAAGAACTCTCAAAAAATTTAATAGGCAGATAAATTTAAATGAGTTGATCTTTTATTTGTAAGTGTTAGACCAGGCGTCTGTTAAAACAGAAGTGACATTTATTTTGGCTAAACAGTTTCTGTTCTACATATGTGTTTACATAGCATTTTCACACTCCATAATTTGAACAGAGCAAGTACCCATATTTTTATTGACTACGTTTTACTGTAATATTTGTCAAGGAAATGTGTATTAATGACCATTTAGTAGTAAAATAAATTGTACACAATTACTGTATTGAAATGAGATTTTCTTAAGACATGAACTTTTATATCATTGTGTACAACTTATTTGAATAGTCTTGAAGCATGAACATTTTTGATTCTTAACATAAAGATCCGTGTTCTCATCACCAAGATTTAACAGACATTAACATTTTGCTGTTTACTTCAAACTGATCTCATAGAGAAATGTTAACCAACTTTAAATATTACCACTTCACTATTTCCCTAGAAGTAAGCGCTATCAAGTTGGTCTTGATAGTTTTATTTTTTATACTACTCAAGCATGTTTTTAAATACTTTTGCTCCATATTCATGTATGTAAACTAATCTATTGCTTTGTAAATTTTATAACTTTGCATAAATGGCATCACACCGTATGTATTCTTTTCCAGCTACTTTTATTTTTGATCTATTCATGGTGATACAAGTAAATATAATCCATACTTTTAAATTCTGTAGAGAATTACATTGTATTAGCATCATTGTATGCTTCGGCTTGTATATATATGAGAATTTCTCTGGGTGGATACTCTATAACCCACGGTTCCCTGGGAAATTATATGCATTTTTATTCTACCAGATATCACTCTGGAGATTTCTCATGCTGTTCTGATTACTAATTCTTTTTTTTTTTTTTAAAGACGGGGTTTCACTAAGTTGGTCAGGCTGGTCTTGAACTCCCGACCTCAGGTGATCCGCCCGCCTCGGCCTCCAAAGTGCTTGGATTACAGGCGTGGGCCACCGCGCCCGGCCCCCGTTTCCTAATTCTTTATGTGTGACTTATTTTTTTCCCTCTGGGAATTTTTTGGGTTTACCTTTAACACCAGTGTTTTGAAATTTCACTTGCTTTGTGTGTGTGTGTGTGTGTGTGTGTGTGTGTGTGTGTGTGATGAGGGGGTTCTACTTTCAATCTTGACATTTATGGTGTTTAGTTATGGGAAACTTTTCTGAATCATTTCTTTGATAAATTCCTTCCCTTTCCTTTTCTTGTTCTTTCTGTAATAGCTATTAGTTTCAGGACTGAACCTACAGCTTTCTTAGTTTTATTCTTTACTACTTTGAGTCTGTTTGGTTTTTGTGAAGGGGGAGGGGTCTGGGGGATTTTACTTTGGATGTTCTTGTTTTTTTCAGTTTGATTTTTCTAACCTTTTATTGAAATTTTTCTGTCATTTTTATTATTTATTTTATTTTATTTTTGAGATGGAGTCTTGCTCTGTTGCCCAGGCTGGAGTGCAGTGGTGCAGTCTCAGCTCACTGCAACCTCTGCCTTCCAGTTGAAGTAATTCTACTGCCTCAGCCTCCCGAGTAGCTGGGATTACAGGTGCCCGTAACCACGCCTGGCTAATTTTTGTATTTTTGGTAGAAGCAGGGTTTTGCCATGTCAGTCAGGCTGGTCTCCTACTCCTGACCTCAGGTGATCCGCCTGCCTCAGCTTCCCAACGTACTGGGATTACAGGTGTGAGCCACCACACCTGGCCTGTCATTTTTATTTAAAAAAATTTTTTAACTTGACATAATAGTGTTACATATTTATTAGGTATAAAATGATGTTAATGACATATGTATGCAGTATACAATAATTGAATCAAGCTAATGAACATATCTGTCACCTTAAATAATTATCATTTATTCCACCTGTCTAACCAAAACTTTCTATCCTTTGACCAGCATCTCCCCATTCTGCACTACCCTCCCAGCCTCTGGTAACTACCATTTTACTCTCTGCTTCTATGAGTTTGATTGTTGTAGATATGACATGCAAGTGAGAATATACAATATTTGTTTTTCTATTCTTGGCTTATTTTACTTAGCATAATATCCTCCAGATTCATCCATGTTGTTGTAAATGACAGAATTTCCTTCTTTTTTAAGGCTGAACAGTATTCCATTGTGTATATATACCACATTTTCTTTATCCATTCATTCATTGATGGACGCTTAGGTTGATTACATAACTTGGTTTTGGTAATAATGCCACAGTGAACATGGGAGTGCAGATGTTTCTTCCACATACTGAATTCAGTTCCTTAGGCCTGTATACCCAGAGGTGGGATTGCCGGATCATATGATAATTCTGGTTTTTGTTTTTTGAGGAAACACCAGATAGTTGTCCATAATGACTCTACTAATTTACATGTCCGCTATTAGTGTACAAGGGTTCTCTTTTCTCCACATCCTTACCGTACCTGTTATCTTTATCTTCCTAATAGTCATTCTGACAGGTGTGAGATGATATGTTATTGTGGCTTTAATTTTTATTTCCCTGATGATTAGTGATGTTGAGCATTTTTTCACATATCTGTTGTCCATTTGTATGCTGTTTTAATTTCAAAAAGCAATTTTCTTTCCTCTGAATTTTTTTTTTTTGAGACAGGTTCTCACTCTGTCACCCAGGCTAAGTGCAGTGGCCCATCACTACAGTCCTGAACTCCTGGGCTAAAGCAATCCTCCCATCTCAGCTTCCCTAGTAGCTAGGACTACATGTGCTTGCTACTCTACTCAGCTAATTAAATTCTTTTTTTTTTTTTTTTTTTTTGAAACAGAGTCTCTAACACTTCGCCAGGCTGGAGTGCAGTGGCACAATCTCGGCTTACTGCAACCTCTGCCTCGCAGGTTCAAGCCATCCTCCTGCCTCAGCCTCCCAAGTAGCTGGGACTATAGGCCGGCACCACCATGCTAAGCTAATATTTGTATTTTCTGTAGAGATGGGGTTTCACTATGTTGGCCAGGCTGGTGTCAAGCTCCTGACCTCAGGTGATCCATCTGCCTCAGCCTCCCAAAGTGCTGGGATTACAGGTGTGAGCCACCATACCCAGCTTATAATTTTTTTTTTTTATAGAGACAGAGTCTCACTTTGTTTTCCAGGTTGGTCTCAAACTACTGGCCTCAAGCAATCCTTCTACCTTGAACTCCCAAAGCACTGGGATTGCAGACATGAACCACTGCACCACCCAGCCTAGTTCTTTTTTTTTTTTTTTTAAATAACATCTTTTTGTTCATTAATACAATACTCTTATTTCTCTTGAGGATTTTTTTCCCTAGTCCCTGCGTGTTTTTTTTTCTTCTGATTCCTTTTGCTTAATTTTGTTTTTCATGATGTATATATTTTTTCAGTATCTGGCAATCTTTGTATATCTCTTCATACTTAAGTGTTGCCCTGACAGCCTTGACAGGCATGTCATTTGATAGGCCTCACTGTAGGATGATTGTCGGGACTGAGCATTTTATGGAGTATTCCTTTGTGTAAGTAATCTGTAGGTACTTTCTCTGGGACTATTGAATTTCCTCAGAGAGAAATAGAGCTGTTGCCTGCTTGTGGTTTCTTTGATTTCTGCGAGTTAGTAAAGAAGGTTGAGCATATCAGCTTTTATAATGCAATTTTATAGTTTAAATCACTGGTTTTCAGTAAGGCTTTTTACTCTGCCCTTCAGCTAAATCTGCTGTCTCTAAACCCAGAGTCTCTACAGTTCACCCTTTGCAAGATAAGTCTCCAGTCTTTTGCCTTTTTTTTTTTTGAGACAGGGTCTCACTGTGTCGCCCAGGCTGGAGTGCAGTGGTGCGATCTTGACTCACTGCAACCTCTGCCTTCTGGGTTCAAGTGATTCTCCTGCTTCAGCCTCCTGAGTAGCTGGGATGACAGGTGAGTGCCACTACGTCCGGCTAATTTTTGTATTTTTAGTAGAGACAAGGTTTCATTATGTTGGCCAGGCTGATCTCGAACTCCTGACCTCAGGTGATTCACTCATCTCAGCCTCTCAAAGTGCTGGGATTACAGGCATGAGCCACCCCACCCAGTCTTTTTTTTTTTCCCCAATAGACAGGGTCTCACTTTGTCACCCAGGCTAGAGTACAGTGACATGATCGTAGTTCAGTACAGCCTCAACCTCTTGGGCTCAAGTGATCCTCCTGCCTTAGTCTCCCACGTGCTACAGGCATACACCACCATGCTAGGCTAATTTTTTCCCTCACTTTTTTGGTAAAGATAGGGTCTTGCTATGTTGCCCAGGCTGGCCTTGGACTCCTAGCCTCCAGCGATCATCCAACCTAGGCGCCCCAAAGTGCTTGGATTACAGGCATGAGCCACCATGCCTAGCCCAGACATGTATTAAAACTATGAAACAAGCCAGGTATGGTGACTTGCACCTGTAATTCCAGCACTTTGGAGATGGAAGGATTGCTGAAGGCCAGGAGTTCTAAGGCTGCAGTGAGCTATGATTGTACCACTGCACTCCAACCTAGGCGACAGAGCAAGACCCTGTCTCTAAAAATAAAAAATACATGTCTGCAACCTGTTTATTAATCTTCTCCTTTGAGAGGTGGGGTCTACATTCCTTCCTTTTTACAGAGTAAAAAGCCTTACTGAAAACCAGTGATTTAAACTATAAAATTGCATTATAAGTCCTGAACAGGACTTAGTGACTTGCTTGTAGCCAATAATGTAACCGAAGTGACCTCTGAGGGTTGGCCAGAAAAGGCCGTGTAGCTTCTGCTTTGGTAACCAGGTGACATGTAAGAAGTCTGACAATGTTGAGATTCTCAAACTGGAGAGGCCACATGCAGATACTCCTTGAGACAGTCTCAGCTAAATTCCTAGCCAGCATCCCTAATCAGCTGCCAATCATGTTAAATGAGCTTTCAGGTGGCCTTCTCCCCAGCCGGTATTTGTATTCAATAATATGAGAAAACTCAGATGAGAACTATCCAATTGAGTCCTTACAATTAATGAGCCAATATTGATACATTGTTAACTAAAGCCTATCATTTATTTGCATTTTCTGAGTTTTTACCTAATGTCCTTTTTCTGTCCAAGATCCCATTAAGGATGTACCACATTACATTTAGTCATCATATCTCCTTAGGCCCCTGTTGGCTGTGGCAGTTTCTCAGGCTTTCCTTGTTTTTTATCGCCTTGACAATTTTGAGGAGTACTGGTTAGATATTTTGTAGGATATTCTTCTATTGGAGTTTCTCTAATGCTTTTCTTAAAGATTAGAATGGGGTTATTATGGATTTGGTTTTGGAGGAAGACCATTGAGGGAAAGTGCCTTTCTCATTACCAAGAATATGAACTGTTAATGTCAAGTTTGATTACCTGGCTGAGGTGTAGTGTTTGTCAGGTTTCTCCACTGTAAAATTACTCTCCCCCTTGTTTTCATTTTGTACTTTTTGAAAAGAAAATAACTGCCCAATCTACCCTTATGGGGTGGGAAGTTATGCTTGACCTCTTTGAAGGTGGAAGATCTACATAAATTATTTGGCATTCTTCTGCATTGAAGATTTGTCTGGTACCCCCATTCATTTACGTATTCAGTCCTTTACTTTTATCAGCATGGACTCATGGATATTTGTACTATGGGTTATAAACTAATATTACATTATTTTGTTGCTCAGATTGTTTATCCATTAAAAAAGAAAATGTTTGATCTGTCATAGACCAAGAGTGGTTATAACATCTCAGAAATAGAATCAGTGGTTCAGAGTTTGCAATTATTATGTAATCTTGGTATTTTTAGGATACTTCTAGCCACCTAGCATGATTGGCAAAATCACAGGTGGAGAGATTTTCCATAGCCAGACTACCTTGCTTCATCCAGCACTGTACTTGGAATGACTTAACTGAGGCTTGCCTTTTAGTTTTCATTTTTAAAATAAACTTTTATGTTGAAATAATTTCAGATTTACAGAAAAGTTTGCAAAGATAGTACTGAGACTTCCCCATCTACCCCCTACCCAGTTTCCACTAACCTTAACTTTTTTTTTTTTTTTTTTTTTTTTTTGAGTTGGGGTATTGCTCTGTCACCTGTCAAACTACTGGAGTGCAGTGGTATTATCAGGGCTCACTCCAGCCTCAACCTCCCAAGCTCAGGAGATCTCCCATCCAAGCCTCCTGAGTAACCTGGACTACAGTTGTGCGCCACCGTGTCTGGCTAATTTTTTACTTTTTTGTAGAAATGTGGTCTCATTATTTTGCCCAGGCTGATCTCAAACTCCTGGGCCCAAGTGATCCTCCTACCTTGGCCTCCCAAAGTGTTGGGATTACAGGTATGAGCTACCACACCAGGCCTCTAATGTTCACTTTTTACATTTACTGTAGTGCATTTATCAAAACTTAAAAAAAACTAACATTATTATTCTGTTAACGAAACTCCAGCTTTTGGATTTCACTAGTTTTTCTAGTAATTCTGTTTATCTGTATCAGTATCCAATTAGGGATATGACATTGCATTTAGTACCCTTGCCTTTTGAGCCCCTGAACATTTACATAACTATTATTTTTTAAAAGGAAGAAAAAAGCTTGTAATACATTAGCCACTGAAGCCCAGAGTTTGAGAATGCTTGCTCTAGGCTAGTCTTAGTTGGTTTGATTTCTGATTTGCCACTTAGTTGTGTTGTCTGGATACCCTAGGTATCCCAGTTTTCTTAATGGTAAAATGAGAATATAAATAGTGCTAACCTTACTAAGTTGTTATTAGAATTAAATGACATAGAGTCTATCAATATTCTAGTGTAGTGCGTGACATATGGAACTCATTAAAAAATAAAGCATTGTTATTGCTGTTTATGCTACTTTCCTAGTCAGAAGAGCAACATACTAGCCTTCAGAAACCTTTGGGAAAAATCTTATCCGTGAGCCTGAAGCATCCTTAATACCATCTTATTTTCTTTGATAGGAAGCAGATGGGATTGACAGATTGTGCTATTCTTAAGCAAGGCTTGCCAGTGTCCAGTTGCCCCCTCTAACAAAGTATGCCAACTGCAGTAAGGAGGAGAATTTTTACATATCTGATCGTCTTTTGTTGAAGTTTTATGATTTGCTTTATCTAAAAGTATATGATTGGCTTTTAGCTAACTTTTTTTTTTTTTTTTTTTTTTGAGACGGAGTCTTGCTATGTCACCCAGGCTGGAGTGCAGTGGCACAATCCGGTATCATAGTTTTGTTTTTTTGAGACAGGGTCTTGCTCTGTGGTCCAGGCTGGTATGCAGTGGTGCAATCATGGCCCACTGCAGCCTTGACCTTCGGGCTCAAGAGTTCCTCCCACCTCAGCCTCCTGAATAGCTGAGACTACAGGCACACACCACCATGCCTAGCTAAAATTTAAAAAAAAAAAAATTTTTTTTTTTTTTATTTTGTAGAGACAGGGTCTCCCTATGTTGCCCAGGTGGGTCTTGAATCCTTGGGCTCAAGTGTTCCTCCCACCTCAGCCTCCCAAAGTGCTGGGATTGTAGGTGTGAGCCACCACACATGGCCATTTTTGTTTGTTCGTTTGTTTTTTGTTTTAAATCCTTCATGAGGTCGGGTGGAGAGTCAGCATGTAATTTTTAAAATGTTGAGTGATTGAAGGACAACTGTACTCCAGTTTTGGACTTGATTATACCCCTTCTTTCAGCATCCCTAATAAATAATGTTAAAATATATCTTTAGTGTTAACTAGATAACTCATTTTTAATGTATTATATTATGCCTTTTGCTTAATGTAGCAAGCATGCCTTTTATCCATTGATCCTAGATCTGGCTTCTGAAACAAATGAATAAGCCTTTTTCTTCTTTTAGAAGAATTCAGCATTCACTGTCAGCCCTGTTAGGACTTAATACTGCCTCTCTTCTAAGCAGTCCCAATTTTCTTCAAGCCTTCTTCTTTATAGAATGTGTTTTCTGAACTTTATGCTCTTTTCGTTCTTCTGCTTAGGAAATATTTTAGTTTTGTCAATGTCAGTTGAAATGTGATTCTCAGAACTGAATATGGTGCTTTATATGTTTGGCACTTCAGGGCATTGAGCTTATATTAATTTAGACTAAAGTGTTTATATTTTCCTACTTTAATGAACTTGAGTTGGTAACCTTGGTTTACCCATCTTCTAGTGGGCCTCCGCAATGTGAGTGATATTGAATGTGTATTTTTTATAGTAAAACAGCTACTTCATTTGATGCTTATTTATTTATTTGTTTATTCCACAAATATTTATGGAGTGCCTACTATGTGCCATGGTAGTTTTATTAATTTTGGGAGTAAATAAGACAGATGCCCTTCTTCTCATAGAGCTTACATTCTGGTCAGAGTAAAAAAAAGTAAAGAATTTGATGAAAAACAATTTCAGCAAGTTATGAGCAAAATAAAAACAGGAAAATGAGATGTGATGGTGTTGAGAGAATAGTCTGGAAGGTTTCTCTGAGTTGACATTGGGGCTGAGATCTAAATGTTAGGAGGGAGCTAGCCATGCAGCTATGGAGGTGGAGGGATGAGAGTGATTCTAGGAAGAAAAGACAGCAAATCCAAGGGTCTCAAGGTGGGAAACAGTTCGTTATATTGGAGGAATAGAAAGAAGGCCACTGCAGCTAGACAGCCGTAAATGGTAACTGAAGAGTTACAGGAACAAGATTGAAGAAGCAAGCAAGGGTCAGATTATAGAGAGATAGATGTACTAAGTTTGAATTTTCTTCTGAATTCAGTGGGATATCCAGAGACATGATTCCATTATACTTAAGAAAGGTCACTCTAGAGAGTGAATAGGGAGGCAAAAGTTAAGAGATTATTATGGTAGATTATGCCAACTTCGACTGGAATGATACAGCTATTGATTGAGAGCAGCAGACTGATGTGGGCTATATTTGGAGGTAAAATTGATAGAAGTTGCTAATGAAATAAGTAGTGTATGTAAAAGAAAGCAAAATCAAAGCTCTGACCTATTAATACGTATATTTTTGTTCAAGCGAATAAACAGATTTGTCTCAACTCTGGAGGAAAAAGACTGGCATACTTTTAATATTTACTCTTGTGCGTGTTGGTGGTGGTTAAGTGCATCACCTCTCGAGCCAGACAGCCTGCATTAGAACAGCTCTGCTACCTACTTGGACAAGTTGCTCAGCCTTTGTATGACTCAGTGCCTTCATCTATAAAATGGGGACAGTAATAAACCTTTGAATATTGTTGCAGATGAATTGATATACATGAAGTTAATGTAGGCTCCAGTACCTGGTTATAGTAAAGAGACTGTAAATGTTAGCTTTTATTGTTTCTAGAGCTTTGGCAAGGAGTCTACCTGTTAGTCATAAGAAATATTGTTTTGTGTTTTCCTGTAACTATATGTTGCTAGATAAGAGTCTCCGTCAGTAACGCATTTGTATCAAGGCTGTTTGAGAGTATGCTCATACTGCAGTGTCTTAGAAATGTCTTCTATTATTAGACATGTTGGATTTTTGCTAGTATGCTTCATACTATAGCACTTACATTGGTGTCTAGGGAAGTGTTGTTAATCCTATTTCTATAAAATTATAAAATTTTATCACAAGGATTTTGTTCACTTCATCTCTTACAGAATTGCAATTCAGTTAGGAAGAAATTGATGCTTTAGCAGCATTAAATACTTAGTCTTCTAAATTTTTTCTAGAAAGGAACTTTTCCCTCAGTTACTGTGATGATATGCATCTCTTTTATATGCTTTATTAAAGTTTGATGATGACATAACAGGCCATTTCATCCCATTTCTCATCCTGCCTTCAGTGTAGAATTCATGTGTTTTATTTATGTTTTTAAATAGTAGAGTTCACTGGTGGATTTACTTCTTCAAGGAAATGGTACTCATTTTTTAAAAACAGGGTGTATGTGCTGGGTCTTAGCTCACTGTGTCAGTGTGAGTGATCATTTCTTTGATTTGTTTGAAGAGAGAAAAAAAAACTGCGGTATTGATATGTTGATATATGATTTAGGTATAATTGTTTAGATTTTTATAGATTATAGCTTCTGATTGCTAAAAAAAGATTCAAAGGGCTGAGCGCGGTGGCTCATGCCTGTAAACCCAGCACTTTGGGAGACCTGAGGTTAGGAGTTCGAGACCAGCCTGGCCAACATGATGAAACCCCATCTCTACTAAAAATGCAAAAATTAGCCAGGTGTGGTGGCAGGCGCCTGTAATCCCAGCTCCTCAGGAGGCTGAGGCAGGAGAATCGCTTGAATCCAGATGGTGGAGGTTTCAGTGAGCTGAGATCGCGCCATTGCACTTCAACCTCTAGGGGATAAGAGTGAGACTTCGTCTTTAAAAAAAAAAAAAGATTCAAGGAATTTTCCTAGTTGAAATAATATTCACTAAATGATATTAAATTTTAAGTAATTTTATTTTTATTACATTCACAGTTTAAAATGGAAAGGTATGAAATTATATATAATGGAAGATATCTCTTTTACTCCTGTCTCTTATACTCTTCCTCAAAATTTCTAGTTGTGGTATATAATTCCAGAGAATGAATATAAATACACACACACATATTGTGTGTGTGTGTGTGTGTGTGTGTGTGTGTATTCTACAAATTGTAGCATATTGTTTTATGTTAAATAGGTATCATGACATCCTATTAAGTAATCAGTTCCCAAATGAGTAATGCAAACATTGTTTTATATGTTTACTTTTGCTAACAGCACTGCAGTGAATAGTTTATACAGACAAGAGTAAACCTGTAGGCACATTTTTAGAATTCTGTTAAGTGGTATGTGCAAATGTAATTTGGATAGATTTTATTAAATTGCTTTCCACTGAGATTCTGCTAGTTTGTTGTATCAGCAATATTAGTATGTTTTTGTATAATATTACCGGGAGAATGATCACCAAGCCTTTGATCTTTGTCAGTCGGATACATGAAAAGTGATATTTTGGTATAGTCTTAATTTTCATTTTTCTTATTAATGTAAGGTTGGGCATAATTTAAGATGCCTTTGTGAGGGGTTATTTTTGGTTCATTTTTCTGTCATTTTGCTGTTTGCTTGTTGTTTATAGGACCTTTTTATTTTGTTTATTGATATGTGTTAGATGTACATATTTTCAGGGCACATGTGATAATTAGATACATAAATACAACCAAATCGAAGTAATTGGGATATTGTTTTACTTTATGCTTTTTAAAATTTAGATTTTTTAAATTAAAATATACATTTTCATAATTTAACCAAATGATTCTACAAGGCTTGGTGGTTTCTGCACTCCTCTTCTTAGAGAAGTTTCCTTCAAAACAACCATTTCAAACTCTTAACATCTGATTCCTTTGGAATTTATCTTCCTATCTAAATAATGTGCTTCTCGTGCTGCTTTTTGATTTTTCACTTTTGGAAATTATTGATCTCCCATTTTGGAAGGTGAGAATTAGGTCTTTCATTTTACTACCCCCATTACAGACACATACATGCTGCCCTCCCCCCCCAACACATTCTCTCTCTCTCTTAATCTTTACATTCAAGGTAAAGTCTACTTATTAAGCAAGTAAATGTTTTAAAGAAGGTAGTACAGTAGAGGGCATTTGGAACATAAATGTTTGGAAGTGATTTAATGATTTCTGTTGGTGGAAAAAAGATAATCTATATCACACTATCAAATTTGTGTTATATTGTCTAGGAACACTCATATGTATGCACCAAGATTGTTCAAAACAGCATTGTACCTTAAAGAAAAAGTGAGAAGTAACTTGAATGTTAATTGGTAGTAGAATGGATAAATAAACTGTGATACGCACATATAAGGGAATACAGTGAATGAACTACAACTCTGCATCAATGTAGATGAATCTCAGAAATACAGTGTTGCACAAGAAAAATAAATATTAACATAATAGTACATACTTCACTTTGTATCATTGAAAAGTGCCAAATCCATAAAACAGAACAACCACACATGAATATAGTTAAACTACAAGGGATACTAATTACAAAATTCAGGTTAGTGACCACCTTGGGACAGAGAGGAGTGTGACTGGGGAGAGGCGAAATAGTAGGCTTTTTTTTATCATGTTCTGTTTCTTAAATTGTGTGGTTGTATACATGGGTGTTTGTTTTATTACTCTTTAACTATATAAACACATTATATAAGCTCTTATATGTATGATAGTTTATAATATTTAAAAAATAAAATCATGGCCTGGTGTGGTGGCCCATGCTTTGTAATCCTAGCACCTTGGAAGGCTGAGGCAGGCAGATCATAAGGTCGAGATATCGAGACCATCCTGGCCAACATGGTGAAATCCCGTCTCTACTAAAAATACAAAAATTAGCTAGGCGTGATGTCGCATGCCTGTATTCCCAGCCACTCAGGAGGCTGAGGCAGGAGAATCGCTTGAACCTGGGAGGCGAAGGTTGCAGTGAGCTGAGATCGTACCATTGCACTCCAACCTGGCGATGGAGCGAGACTCTGTCTCAAAAGAATAAAATAAAGTAAGATAAAATAATTATGGGACAACCCCAACTTTCGAATGAGATCAATGTGGAACTTTAAAAAAAAATTACCAATTTGCAAAAGAATGGAATTCCTGATTCAGCCAGAAGGTGTGCTGGTGACCTAAGTCACCTTAGTCAATTAGATACCCGTTCCCAGGACTCTGCATCTTGAGCAAATGACTTTCAGAGAGAAAACAGAAGGTAGGAGTCATTATAGAGATGAGCAGTAGGAGGCAAGCAAAGCCATTGTTGGTGTAACCTTTATTGTGTTTTGCAGCCCAACCTCAGGGGCTTTTTGTTTCCTGATGGTTTTCCAGACTAGCGTTCCAGGATCCCTCTCATTCTTAGGGACCCTAATAGCTTTTTATTGAAGACCTCACCTTCCTTCCTTCTTTCCTCTCTTTATTCTTAAAGACAAATTTGGAAATTGAAATTTCTAAACTTAAAAAAAAAAGCTTATTCTTGTGGATTTTGAACTTACTTGTCAAAATGTAAAACAGCAGTATCTTAATTGCGGGAGCATCAGGAAAGATGAAAACTGCAACCAAACTTTTTTTCTATAATTGGTAGATGGAACTGAAAAGTGATTTAAGGCTGGCTGAGGTGGCTCACGCCTTTAATTCCAGCACTTAGGGAGGCCAAGGCAGGCGGATCACTGGAGGCCAGGGGTTTGAGACCAGCCTGGGCAACATGGTGAAACTCAAAACCCCGTCTGTACTAAAAAAACAAAAAAATACAAAAATGAGCCGGGTGTGGTGGCAAGTGCATGTAGTCCCAGCTACTTGGGAGGCTGAAGCAGGAGAATCGCTTGTAAACCTGGGAGGCAGAGGTTGCAGTGAGCTGAGATGGCACCACTTGATAGACCAAGACTCCACCTCAAAAAAAAAAAAAAAAGAAAGAAAGAAAAATGATTTAATAAATACAGACAACAATTCTGTTTCATTTGCACTTAAGTATCTTTTAAAATTGTCTTTTCAAATGAAATAGCCTTTACAAGCAAGCATATAAAAATATACTTAGAGCTAGACTTTCAAATCATTGTATCACAGAGAATTAAACCAGCATGTTCAAAAGTAATCACGCATATTCTGTTACATTGTTCTCAGTACACAATATGACATTTTACTGTAGAATGAAAAATAAGTTTTATGTGATTTTAATCTTATCCTTTTAGGACTCCTTTTCTATAAGTATATTTGTAATTTATTAATACAGTATTACATATAACAGGAAAATTGTAAGTATAAAACTGATATATAACAAATATTTGCATATATATATATAGAGAGAGAGAGAGAGAGAGAGAGAGAGTGGTTCATCAGATTTTTAAAAATGGGAATATGTAATTTTATTGTAAAATTCAATAATGGTCATATCTGAAAAAAATCTCACAAAGATACCTAGACCCAAATGGAAGTAAATTGATCTAGACCAGTATCTCTCAAAACCTTAAATCACCAGCATGTTTTTTTGATGATACAATCCAAGATCGATTGAAAAAAAATCTTTAGATGTGGAATAGGGCTGTGGAGTCTGCATTTTGAGCAGATATAACAGTAAACATTTTATGGTGTTTATTGTGTTTTAAGTGCTGTTCTAAGCACATTACATTGACTCATTCTTCATGGCAGCCCTGTGAGGTATAGGTACAGGTGACTAAGAAATTTGCCCAAGGTCACCTAGTTAGAGTGTAGGGTCAGCATTGTATGTAGAAAACATAGGGTCAGCATTGTATGTAGAAAACATACCAGAGAATTCTTTTGCATACTTTTGGGAACCATTACTCTAGTCTAAGTCATTTGAAATTGGGAAAACTTTATTCTACAAAATAGTAAAGTTGGGTAGGCGGGGAGTGGGTGATGCGTATTAGTAGTTTCCAGTTCTAAGTCTTTTTCAGTCAACACTGGGTAGCTACTTCTTGAATTATAAATTTAGCAATGTGAAGTCCATTTTTTAGCACCGTGTTAAAGTTATGTTTTTAACAGCATCCAAGTAATGATACAGTTTTCAGTTTTATAGATATATAGTAAAAGTGATAAAACCAAATGTGTGTAGAATGGAGTTCTTTTATGTTTTAATTGAATTGTTGGGTTGTCTTTAGGATCACTGTGAGGAGAAATCTTGATTTCAATACTCGCTTTTGAAAGTCTTCTAAAATATATTAGCATATGTTTTTACCTTAATTTATTGAACAACGTGATTCACTATTATGAATAGTCTCATTGTCCAGTCTACTGTAAAATTACATGTCGAACCCTAGACTCACCTTGTAAATTAAATTAAAATAAAATTATTAATGAAGTCTTATTTCTTGGTTTTCCTTTCTCCTAGAACAGTGGTCTCAACGTGGCTGCACATATAAATCATCAGAGAGGCTTTTAAAAGATGATATCTGTGTCCCATCCCTAGAGATTCTGATTTAATTGGTCTGATGATTTTTATGTGCTAGGGCTGAGAAACCACTGTTGTAGAAGTAGGATATAGGGGAGGAAATTTCTTGGGCTTTTGTTGTTGTTCCTGTAAATTAGGATAATACTGAAAAATATACTTGAGGTAAGAGTTACTAGACTATAGATAGAATATTGTAGATAAATTTTCTGTCAAATTTAAACATTTAACACCTGCAATTTTTGTTTTTCAGATTTATTGCTAAACATGGGTGCATTTTTGGATAAACCCAAAACTGAAAAACATAATGCTCATGGTGCTGGGAATGGTTTACGTTATGGCCTGAGCAGCATGCAAGGATGGAGAGTGGAAATGGAAGATGCACACACAGCTGTTGTAGGTATTCCTCATGGCTTGGAAGACTGGTCATTTTTTGCAGTTTATGATGGTCATGCTGGATCCCGAGTGGCGAATTACTGCTCAACACATTTATTAGAACACATCACTACCAACGAAGACTTTAGGGCAGCTGGAAAATCAGGATCTGCTCTTGAGCTTTCAGTGGAAAATGTTAAGAATGGTATCAGAACTGGCTTTTTGAAAATTGATGAATACATGCGTAACTTTTCAGACCTCAGAAACGGGATGGACAGGAGTGGTTCAACTGCAGTGGGAGTTATGATTTCACCTAAGCATATCTACTTTATCAACTGTGGTGATTCACGTGCTGTTCTGTATAGGAATGGACAAGTCTGCTTTTCTACCCAGGATCACAAACCTTGCAATCCAAGGGAAAAGGAGCGAATCCAAAATGCAGGAGGCAGCGTGATGATACAACGTGTGAATGGTTCATTAGCAGTGTCTCGTGCTCTGGGGGACTATGATTACAAGTGTGTTGATGGCAAGGGCCCAACAGAACAACTTGTTTCTCCAGAGCCTGAGGTTTATGAAATCCTAAGAGCAGAAGAGGATGAATTTATCATCTTGGCTTGTGATGGGATCTGGGATGTTATGAGTAATGAGGAGCTCTGTGAATTTGTTAAATCTAGGCTTGAGGTATCTGATGACCTGGAAAATGTATGCAATTGGGTAGTGGACACTTGTTTACATAAGGTATGTAAATTTTTTTGTCATTAAAATAGCATGTTAATTTTGAAAAGGTATGGTAGATAAAGTTAAGCAAACTTAACATTTTAAAACTTTTAATATTTTCATAGAAGCTGTATATTTTAAAATTCTTTCTTTACCAGAAATGAAACCATTGCTTTCTTTGCCATCCCTGTCTGTCCCAACCTTCTAATTTGAAAATTAAACTTGTTAAATTTGAGGTATTTGTTGTCATTTAAGTACTTTATGGCTTGTTGCTGTAGCAGAGGCATTTACACAGAATTGTGACATTTTCTTGACATTGGCAGTAGCCATCTTATGACTGATTATGAAGCAGCTTGATAAAATATGTATATAATATAATTCTGTACTAGATATTACTAAAAGATAAAGAGCCACATAAAATATTGGAAGATGTACTAGATGCCTAGCCTATACAAAATTTAGTTCTGAGCCTCCTAGCAGTGAAGACAAAAACTGAAATAAAAATATGGATTATATATTACTCATTGTCTTCTAAAAGCAACTTTTATCTGACAATACAGATTTACATGTGGCTCTTTTTGTAAGTAATATATAACTTGATGGATGGTATCTTTTCTAGAAGATAAAATTCTTTTCATATAGATGTTTTTATCATTTCTGATTAAAAACCAAAGACTTATATAAAATGTAATCTTGTGAAAAATTCCTGTGGAACACCAAAGTTTATTTAGATTTCTAATTTTCTATGAATCATTGCTTGATACATTAAAAGAAAAAAAGTCCGGAGTAATAGATAATTGGCAATTGTTTTGAATGTCTTTAAAGTACTCTGTTGTTTCAAGTGGGTTTTTGACAGCATCTATGTATAATTCAGTTAAAATTTGAGTTATCTGGACAGTGTCTGGAGTGTGTAAGTATTCTCTGACTGAAAAGATATCAAGGTAAAACTGACGTTTAGTTTTATGAAATAAAGGGTTTAACTTATTTATTCTGTCTGGAACCATTCTGTCTCCCTACTGCAAAATTTACTGTGAAAGGAATGGGCATAACCAGAAAGTTTTTCAAAAAGGATCTCTGGGTCTATGGAAATGCCCAGATTTTGGTGAAATATCGATTATTTTTAATAGAATGGAAAGAGACAGTTTCAAAAACAAAATTTAAAGGCTGTTGTGGGTGGACAGTTTTTTTCTGAAAGGATTTTAATGATAATACCTCTAGCTCCTCTGATTTTCATTTTTAACACACTGTATCTTTTTTACATCTGGATAAGTAAAGAAGTATTGATGGTTGTCAGTCATCAAATAGTAAATGGGTCTAAAATTAATGTATTTGTCTTTGAACTCTAAATGAAACAATTTTGACTTGTAGCTTTTTGAGACAAGCAGAGGGGTATGTTTGTTGCCTGACTAGCTAATGAAAATAATGTTTTCCCCAATTATAAAAAAAGTATGTACTTATTATTGGAAAAAAAAATACAGATATTACAGAAAATATACATAAACACTCAAAATTTTGCCATCCACCGAAATCAGCTACTTTCATTGTTGTGGTTTGTATCTTTCCAGTCTTTTCTGCCTGTCTGCAGTTATGTGTATTTTTATAAGACTGAGATCATTATACTTGTTATTCTACAGCCTCTTTTCCAACGATATATTGTAGAGAGATCTCCATGCCCATAAGTATTGATCTATATCATTTTTCTTGGCTGATAGTATATTATTGAAAGAATGTGGTTTTGAGGGAATAGCCAGAAAATCTATTATGTCTGTAATTTGGACTAAGGAAAGATGTTTGTATTAGTAAACAGTACCCTTATCCATTGAAAGGATGCTAGTTTTCGAAAATTTTGACTTGACCCTTCTAAATTAGGTTTAAATATTTCTGGTGGTATATCTTCACTTGATAGCTTTTATCAATTTAGAGTATTTAAATGTTCATGTTGATGGTGTTAAAAGAGTCTAGATGGAGTTCTAGAATCTCAGAAATGAGGAATGATAACAACAGATAAGAGGTTGGGGCCCATGATTTATTCAGTGTTAATGGAAGCTGACCATCATAGTTCCTTCAAATTGAGCTGCATTCAAATTGAAATCAGTTTGGAGGTTTGAGTTGAAACAAAACAGACTTAAAATTGTTTTTGAAGCGTTGAAAGTTACTTATGGAAACCTTCATTTCTGTTTAACTTCATAGTTTGTCATTCTATTTATTTGTATGGTAAGAGCAAGGGTTAGCAGTAAGATAAAATATAATTACTTTGAATTTACTCAGAAAAACAAAGTTAAAAATTCATTGAAAGCACTTAGCGATTGCTCAGTAGTTATCTGCTTTAAAAGGAGAGGAAACATTAGGTAGATGTTTACCTTATAAGAGATTTAAATGAAGTTTTAGTTTTTTTTAACCCTTTTATCACTCGTCATATTTTCATAGTTTATGAACACTTTTATCTTAACTCATGAAATCTTGGGAGGTTATGATAATCATATTCATTATCTTGATAATATTAGTAAATTATTGCTTTCTGTAAGCCAAACGCTAGTCTAAATACTTTACACATTTTAACTCATGTAATTTTCACAACCATATGAGGTAGTTTAGCATTACTGTTTTTAATGATAAGCATTTTTCAGAGTTGCCAATTACTATTAAGCTGTAAGTGTTGGTTGACTATGGTCAAGTGTTATCCTATTTAAATTAGATATTTAACTCTAGAGGAGAATGGCACCTAAGAAAGTAGTCCTCCTGTTTTATTGCCAATGCTGGCATTTGCGGTGTTTACTGCTAAGTAATTTTGGGTTGTATAGAATATGTAACTGCTACTTGCAAAGCCTTTTGTAACTTGTAAATCATACATACTTATTAATCCTCATAGTAACTTTCTGAGGTGAACAAAATACAAGTTTTTATTTTTTTCATTTGCAAGTAAGAAAATGGAGGTTGTTTGATATTAAAAGATATCTGTAAGTTGTATACTTGATGAGTATTGAGGCTGAGACTAGAATCCAAGTTTTCTGACTCAAGTTTAGTATTTTTGTTAGCAGTGTTTCCCAGAAGGATCTGACAAAGAAGTGTGTGTGTGTATCTGTGTCTTTTGGTTTTCATGGTCTGAAAAATTTTTCCCCAAGGGAAACGTTAAGATTAAATATTTTTTGTAAGAAATACAAAGATGTTTGAAGTAAAGTGATTCCCCTTTACGTTTTTGCTTTCCAGTCTCATCCCTCTTAGGGAACTACTGCTTATGGTTTGCTGTATATCTTTCCAAATGGTTCTCTGTGTTTATTGATAAAAATGTATAAACATAAAATAGGATTTTCTCTTCTTCTATTTTGCAGAAGAGGATCATGCTATCCTTGTTACTGTGTCACCTGCTTTGTTTTTTTTTAAATCATAAAAGTCAGTATTCTTTTAAATTGTTCTTTTAAAATATTATTTGATTTTCTAAAATTTCATTTATATACCATCTACCAGAAGCCTGTTTAAAACATGAGATAGTACCTCATAGTTGGATAAAATTGAGGGAAATTAATTATTCATTTTCCAAAGGCAATATTATTCTAGATTAATTCATATAACAGAAGATGTAACCCCCTCAATAATTGTTTAGTTCTAAACTCAGGACTTTTTCTTTTCCATTATAATTTTCAGAAAATATTATAAATAGTTCAAAAGTAGACATAGATAATATTAGAGCAGAATGTGGTTGGGTATTTTGAGGTGTAGAGGAGAGGACTAATTGTAAAAGTATGGGATATGTAAAGGCATTGTTTATTGTGGAGATTTCCATATTTTCTTGGTTCATATTGCCCTAGGGTCTCAGTAATTTTTTTCACAATACTAAACCAAAATTAATACCTAATAGTTCCAAGTATTAAGGGATTAGTTCCAAACTTAAATGAGTGTGTGTTCTAATAATACACATACGGCCAGGCACAGTGGCTCATGTCTGTAATCTCACTACTTTGGGAGGCAGAGAGGGAAGGATTACTTGAAGCCAGTAGTTTGAGACCAGACTGAGCCACATAGTAAGAGTCCATTTCACACCCCCCCCCCCACACACACACAGTCTCCCTCTCTCTTTCTCTCTCTTTCTCATTGAAAACAGTTGCTATAAATTTCATTTTTTTAAAAAAACTCCACATTTACTAATGAGGTGTACCTGATGGACACTGCACAACTTCTCAAACCTTGGAATCCTAGAACTCTGCCACCCTCATTTCTTGTATCGCATTGATTTTTATGGGAACTTGCTTTTTATCACAGCCACACCCGAAAACCCCCGCTTTGCAAAAGTAGGAAGTCATTGGGAGGAATATAGTGTTATCTGTTTTATCTAATATTAAAACTGTGAAGTATCTCCAGCTTCAGTTGAGTTAATGGGATGTCCACAAATGTTGAGGGTCACTGTGAATCTCCTTCATCTGTGGTGAATACACTGTGGAACCTTGGGGCCTCTTGATGCACTGTTTGGGAACCATGGGTTTAGTGTAAAACATACACTTTGGACCCAATGTTAAGTTATGTTGTGCCACTTAGTATAAATTTGGGTAAAGCCTTAGTTTCTTCATCTTTGTAAAAATGATGATGTTAAAATTTTTCTCATGGGGTTGTTGAGAGTAAAGCTATTGACAAGTGCCAAAATAGTATCTGATTTATAGACCCCAATAGACAGAGTCTCTCTCTGTCACCTGGTGCAATCTCAGCTTACTGCAACCTCTGCTTCCCAGGTTCAAGCGATTCTTCTGCCTCAGCCTCCCAGATAGCTTGGACTACAGGTGCTTGCCACCATGCCTGGCTAATTTTTTTATTTTTAGTAGGGATGAGGTTTCACCATGTTGGCCAGGCTGGTCTTGAACTCCTGGCGTCAAGTGATCCTCCTGCCTCGGCCTCCCAAAGTTCTGGGATTACAGGCATGAGCCACTGTGCCCAGCCCAATAAATTTTAGTTCTGTTGATGATGGTTTTGAAACAAAGAGTTAAATTTATGTAGAGGACAAATTGGTCCAGGGAATGGGGTAATAGTGGGTACAGTGAATATTCTTGAAAGGAATTAATCATAGGCTTCATCTCTTCATGGATAGGTGAAAATTTAGTTTATCCTTTATCTTGGCTGATTTTAAACTATATATAAAGTAGGTAACAGTACTAGGTTTTAAAAGATGATTTAAAAAATGAATATTGATGGTTTACTTATCAGATATTAATTTAATAACCTTGGCAGAGATAAAGATTCTGTTCACAATCTATATGCTGTATTGAGACTTGATTCTGGGCACTTTTGTAACCATGCAACACTGAGCTTTAAAACTAACTCTATCACATTATTTTCTGTTTAAGTTTAGGTACCTTTATTTTTGGCAGGGGCACTGGCTTCTTTGACCTAGGACTATAATTATTGAGAGTATTATCACTGTGCCATTGTAAAAAGTAAAAAGAACATGTAATGAAATAATCAAAAAAAATTTTTTTTTTGAGACAGAGTCTCGCTCTGTTGCCCAGGCTAGGGTGCAGTGGCCTGATCTCAGCTCACCGCAACTTTCTGCCTCCTGGGTTCAAGCGATTCTCCTGCCTCAGCCGCCTGAGTAGCTGGGATTACAGGTGTGCACCACCACGCTCGGCTAATTTTAAAAAATATTTTTAGTAGGGACGGGGTTTCACTGTGTTGGCCAGTCTGGTCTTGAACTCCTGACCTCATGATCCATTTGCCTTTGCCTCTCAAAGTGGTGGTGCCACCGTTATGCCCAGCCGAAATAATCAATTTTTATATGCAGAGCTAATTTCTTTAGTTATCCAAGCTGTATTAAAAAAAAAAATGTTCCATTTCTGGACTTAGTGAAAACTTTATACTGATTATATAAGAATGATTTGTCTCTAAAAAACAGGCATAAAAAAAGGACCTTTTCTCTTGCTGTATAACAGCTACTGAAACATATTCATACTTGGTGTTTAGGGGAAAGCCATCTTTACATAGAAATAGAAGCAGACCAGAAAGGGTGGCGAAGAAGCAGCATCATTGAAATCACAGATGTCTGAGGTGTAAATATACGTTATTTCCCTTAAATATCTTTGGAGAGCCATAAACTTACTGAAACTCTCTTTCAATTAATTTTCTAAAAGTATCTATACTTCATAACTTACAAAGTCTTACAGAAATTAGATAAGGAAATGTTCAACAGTGCTTATGTTGTTGCTACCAAAATTAAAAGGGGTTAAAAGAAATTAGATTTCTAAAAATGTAAGGTGTTAATTCTGTTTATTTATAAAATTGCTTTATAAAATGTAATTATGCTTGATTCTTTTTTTGTTGTTTTGTTTTAGAAATGGGTATCTCACCATGTTGCCCAGGCTAGTCTAAAACTCCTGGCTTCAAGTGATCCTCCTGCCTCAGCCTCCCAAACTGCTGGGATTACAGGCAGCTACCATGCCTAGCTGTTTGATTCTTGAATATCTATAGTGTAGTTTAAATTTTTTTTAAGTAAAAATTTTTGCTTGACCTGCCCTTATGATATTTATACATGTATATTCATAAAACCAAATACATACAGTGTTTCTAATATGAGAGTTTTGGTGGGTTTCATTAAGGAATGAAATTAATTTGGCCAATTTGGAAATTGTGTTTTTTCCAGATAACCGAGAATCTAATAAAATACTTATGTTGGTTCTTTCTTCCGAAGCACAGCAATCTATGACAAGTTAATTTATTTTGAAGTCTTCTGAAGACCCACCCTTTACTGCCTTCAGCCTTTACTCCCATTGAATTAGGAGGTGAAAGCAGAAGTTATTCAAGGCCACCTGTCTTTGGGCTATGTCATGTAGGTTCTGGAAGGGTCCAAGTCTGAACCAAGCCATGCCTGCCTAGATTCTGGCTATCATGACTGAAAAGACTAGAATGGGTGTGGTCTTGGTTTTTCACTTGAGTTGGCAAATTTGGCAGACACCACTTTCAGACAAAATAGCCTACCACCGCCATTGACTTAGTTTTTTAAAATGAACAGGAAAAGAAAGTTTCAAAAAAAAAAATTACTATTCTAAGAACAGTTTCATCTGCTCTTAGAAACTCAGTTAAAGTAATATACCTTTAGAAAAAGTAATGAGAAGATATTTTTAATTTATTGCACATAATCTCATGGTACTAGAATAGTATATATTCTACACCTTTTTTTTTTTTGGGAGACAGAGTCTTGCTCTGTTGCCCAGGCTAGAGTGCAGTGGTGTCATCACAGCTCATTACAACGTCCACCTCCCAGGCTCAAGCGATCCTTCCACCTCAGCCTCCCAAGTAGCTGGGACTACAGGTGTGCGCCACCAAGCCCAGTTAATTTTTGTATTTTTTGTAGAGACAAGGTTTTGCCATGATGCCCAGGCTGGTCTAGAATACTTGAGCTCAAATAATCTGCTTGCCTAGGCCTCCCAAAGTGCTGGGATTACAGACATGCCGGAGCCACAATGCCTGGCTTTATGCTTCCTTTTTAACGTTGGTAATTTGTGAGGGTGTGATTAAAAGGCAGAAGTAAAATGATGTCCTTAAATTAGCTATTTTAGCCACTATATAAAGACTCTGAAACTATTTGTGACTGTACAACAATCTGATTTCTTTAAAAACTTTTGAATCTCATGACTACAGTTGGAATGTTATCCAGTTACAGTCCACTCTGTTACTGTGCCCTCTGAACAGTTTCTTGTATTAATAGTTGTTCAGTTTAGCATTTTGGGTATTCTGCCAAATAACAATTTTCAGCTATGTTAAATTCAATGTAGTTGTAGCATTGCTCTGATATAGTTTAAAAGCTAAGCTGGAAAACATTCGCGTATGTGTTTGGGAGGATGCGTTGTGGACTTAAGCCACTCTGGGAATAGACAATCTTGAGTGGGAAATAGTTTAGAAGATTTAATATATATATATATATATATATATATATATATATATATATAAGATATCTTCATTTCTCAGATTGGAGTGGTTGTGGGTAAGAATAGTTCATCAGAATTAAAAATACAAAAATACTTACAGATCTACCCCATACCTAGACACCTTGTTTCTTCAGGTTGTGTTTTCAGTAGTTCATTGTAATAAACTTAAATGTGAACATAAATATCATAAATATTCTGGATGATTAAATAAACTATAATTGCTTAAAGTATTTTGAAGTAAATAATAGAAAATTGATAGACTGTAGAAATATAATTTTTTCCTTTTTTTCTTTAATACACAGGGAAGTCGAGATAACATGAGTATTGTACTAGTTTGCTTTTCAAATGCTCCCAAGGTCTCAGATGAAGCAGTGAAAAAAGATTCAGAGTTGGATAAGCACTTGGAATCACGAGTGGAAGGTAAGAAAGATGCTTATTAAAAATTTAGACAGAGACGGAAAGTATTTTTTTGTTTATCAAATGGTTATTTTAAAATCTCCTGGCCGGGTGCAGTGGCTCATGCCTATAATCCCAGCACTTTGGGAGCCTGAGGCAAGTGGATCACAAGGTCAGGAGATTGAGACCATCCTGGCTTACACAGTGAAACCCCATTTCTACTAAAAATACGAAAAATTAGCTGGGCATGGTGGCACACGCCTGTAGTCCCAGCTACTCGGGAGGCTGAG
>CAUYLG010026483.1:0-15223 GCA_963573385.1 Cacajao melanocephalus | reverse complement strand
CCCTTCCTTGTATTGTGGTCTGGAAACTCTCTTAATGCAATGAGCTGGGGCAATGATTGGGCTAATCTCACTGTTTTCCCCATCTTTCATTTATCACTGTATTTCATTGCCTGATGTCCACACTTTTGTGAACTATCATTTTATGTATCTTGTTTGTTAATTTTTTTTGTTATTTCAGGCAGAAGCATAAATGCAGTCTTTGTTATTCCATCTTAGCCAGAAGTGGATCTTTAGGGTCTAATCTTCATTCAGAAGGTCTGGAGTTGCTGTGTGTAAGAATCACTTGATGAAGCTTGTTAAAGTACAGATGCTCCCACACAGCAATATGATGTCTGCAAAGGGAGAAAATGATCTGCATTTCAGTGAGGTACCAGGGCTTTTTAACAGTGGCATGGTTGGCGTTTTGGATTGGGCAATTGATTGCTGTGGCAGGCTATAGAGTTGTAGGATGTTTGAATTGTAGGATGTTTAGCAATATCCCTGGACTCTACCCACTAGATGCCAATAGTACCTCTTCCTCCTTGCCCTTATCATGACAATAAACTATATCTCCAGACCTTGCAAATGTCCGCTGGCGTGGGGAAGATCAACGTGGTGGAGAGCCACTGCTCTGGCCAGCCTTTCCTCCTGCATAGCTTGAAAACTGCCTCAGGATAGAGGCCGGGCTTCCTCTTCTTCTACTCCATAGCACCTGGCTCACAGCCTGGCACTTGGAAGCTGCTCAGAGAAGGGAGAGGGAAATTTGGCACACAGAAGGGAAGGCTATGTGCAAGGAGAGATGGAAGGAATGCTTCTACAAGCCAAAGCATGCCAAAGTCCTGGTGCCCCAGACTGGATAAGGACTGAAGCTCCAGAGAGGCTGGGCCTGTGGAGGAGCCGGGAAAGGCTGGAGTCGCAGGACCTCCTGAACTCAACTCAGATCTGAGTGTCGGCTGGCCTGCAGGGCAGCAACTGGAGAAGGGTAGGAATGGGACCTTCTCCCCTAGAGGCCAATTTGGATCTTCAGAAGGCTGAGTTAGTGGGTGGGGACTTAATTACAGTACACAATTTCATGGTCTGCTACAGCAACCAATTTTCCAATCCCAAATGCCACTATTGAAAAGGCTTGGTATAGAAAAAAAATAGAATCTTATTAGGGCTTTAGTAAAATGTTATAAAACTCCTATAGCCCATGAATTGGTGATTTTCTGAAAACCTCATTTCTCAGAATTCAAGACTTGGATCAGATGCTGCAGCTCTGTGGGGGACAAGGTAACACTTGAGGGGCTGGTCCGATGAGAAGAACCACCCTTTCACACTTCAATTAAGTTACTGGTAGTTGGGTTTGTGTGATTCAGGAGATCCTTCACTCACTGTAGGGAGTTGAATTGTGGCCCCCAAAAGATGTGTCTACCCAGAACCTCAGAATGTGACCTTATTTGGAATAAGCGTCATTGCAAATACAATTCAGATAAGGATCTTGAGATGAGAACATCCTGAGTTAGAGTGAGTTCTAAATGCAATGATTGGTGTCCTTATAAAAGGAAGGAGAGGGGAATTTGACATACAGAGGGGAAGGCTATGTACAGAAGAGAGATGGAAGGAATGCATCTACAAGCCAAGACACGCCAAGGGCTGTTGGAGGCTGAGAAAGAGGCATGGAGTAGATTTTCCCTCTAGCCTCTGGAAAAACCCAACCCCACCAACACCTTGATTTTAGACTTCCAGCCTCTAGAAATGTGAGTCATTCAATTTCTGTTGTTTCAAGTTACCAAGTATGCGGCAATTTGTCACGACTGCCCTAAAAATAAGGATACTCAGTTTCCTTGAAGGTGCTGACGCCCCAGACTGGACAAGGACTGAGGCCCCAGAGAGGCTGGGCCTGTGGAGGAGCCGAGAAAGGCTGGAGTTTCAGGACCTCCTGAACCACTTCAGATTTGAATATTGGTTCGCCTTCAGGGCAGCAACTAGACAAGGGCGGATGGGTCCTTCTCCCCTAGAGACCCATTTGGAGCTTCAGAAGGCTGAGTTAGTGGGTGGGGACTTAATTACAGTACACAACCAGGCTAAGCAGGCTGCAGGCTGGCACCAAGAAACAGTGCTGGTCTGGGAGTATACAGCAACGAGAAGCCAGACAGAAAAAGAATGCACACAACATGATCTCATTTCCGTAAAATTCAAAAACATGTAAAACAGTCTATGCTATGAGAGGCTAGGGTAGTGGTTACCTTTGGTGGGAGTAGTGACCGGAAGGGAGCCCAGTGGGAACTTCTAAGGTGCTGGGAATGTTCTGATTCTTGGCCTGGCAGCTGTCTACGAGGGAGTGGACTAGTGGTGCAGTACACTTGTGGTGTGACCATTTTTGTGTGTGTACAATCTATGTCAATAAAGTACTCAAACAAAGAGAATTAAAAGGTGTAACTCAATATAATGTGTTCCTTCCTTTGGATTCTGGTTAGAACGAGCCAGTTGCACAAAGGCACTGGGGATAGTTAGGGAAGTTTGACCATGGACTTGGATAAGTCTCAGCCTCTGTGTGAACCATGGTTCCTTTCCCTTTTCCACAAGCAGATTTATCCCTAGAGCTCTGTGGCCTTCCAACCCCCAACCAGCATGGCTTTTCCTAGGTGTTTCGAAGGAATTGCTTATTTGCATCTTACATGGATACATGGCAAGGATAGAGATGCCAGACAAGAAAAGGGAAGAGGATGGAAAAAACACAGAGGACAATTGATTTTCAACAAATGCATCAAAGCAGTTCAATGTGGAAAGGAAAGTCATTTCAACAAATGGTGCTGGAACAACTGGATATTCATATGGAAAAAGAATGAAACTTGACCCCATTTTGCGCCATCAACAAAAACTAGAGCTGGGTCATGAATCTAGCCTAAATGTAAAAGGTAAAACTAAAGGTTTTGGGGAAACCACAGGAGAAAATCTTTATGACCTGGGGATAGGCAAAGATTTCATAGACAAGACAGAGATAGAAAAAAACAATCAATAAAATAGATATCATCAAAATTTAAAATGCCTGCTCGTTAGATGACACCATGAAGGAAATGAATCAGCAAACTCTGGACTGTGAGAAAATATTTATAAAATACGTATCTGGGATGAGCGTGGTGGTTCACACCTGTAATCTGATCCCAGCACTTTGAAAGGCTGAGGCAGCAGATGACTTGAGGTCAGGAGTTTGAGACTAGCCTGGCCAACATGGTGAAACTCTGTCTCTACTAAAAATACAAAAAATTAGCCGGGAGTGGTGGCGCACACCTGTAATCCCAGCTACTCGGGAGGCTGAGGCAGGAGAATCACTTGGAGGCAGGAGAATTACTTGAAGCCAGCAGGTGGAAGTTGCAGTGAGCCAAGATCGTGCCACTGCACTCCAGCCTGGGCAACTGGGCGAGACTTTGTCTCAAAAAAAAAAAAAAGTATCTGTCAAGGCTACATATGATTAATAAAAAGATGAAGAGCTCAGTTGAAATGGGCCAACTGTTTAAATAGACTCATTACAAGATAAGTGAACAAGGAACCCATGAAAAAGTGCTTGACATTGATGTTTAACAGGAAAATACAGATTAACGCCACAATGAGACATCACCACACATTCACTACAATGGCTAAAATGTGAAAATCTCATGATACTGTAGGTTGGTCTGAACATGGAACAACCCGAGCCGGTGGGAATGGAAAATTGGTTGTTCCTTATGAAGTTAAATATACATCTACCCTTTGACCCAGCAGTTCCACTTTCAAATATTTATTTGTCCCAGAGAAATGAAAATGCATGTCTGCAAAAAGACTTGTTTAAGAATAGTCATAAAAGCTTTATTCATAATAGCAAAAAAATAAATAAAAAGGAAACAACCCAAACGTCCCTCAACAGAAGAAAGGATAAGTGGTTGTAAAATCACACAATGGAATACTACTAAGCAGCAGAAAGGAGCTAACTTCCGAAGCACACTACGGCATGGATGAGCCACACACACTTGCTGGGTCAAAGAGATCGAATATAAAAGAGTTCCTATATTGTATGTTTCCATCTACATGGCATTCTGAAGCCAGCTAAGAACAAATTAAGGTGGCAAAGCTCAGAACTATGGTTGTGGGGCTTGAGGAGGAACCAACTGGAAGATACAGGAGGAAATTTCCCAGGGTGGATGGACATGTTCTATGTGGTGATATTGGTGGGGGCCACATGAGGGATCCATTCACCAATATGGTGCACTTCGATCTGTGCATTTCATCTGTGTAAATTACACCCCACACCAAAGAGCTGTGAAAGCCTTAATAATAATAATTGAGTAGGGTGAGGAGGGGTACACATAGAAGTAGAGCTTGACCAGGAATGGAGGAATGTTGACCATGGCTCATGCCCTATGATGGAACCTCAAGACCTAGAGGAGGGTGTAGGCAGGAGACACAGAGAAGGAAAGCAGAGGTGCAGGCATAGAGGTGTGATCCAGAATAGGGCATAGACACTAAAGGGAAATCTGCAAGCTGAGAGTTGGCTCTACAGGAACTGACTCTGAGAAAGAGGAGATCCTGAGAGGAAGAGAAAGTGCTTCTGGGAAACATCTGGAATTGGGAAGAGGTTGTAGGGAGAGAAAGAGAGAGGGAATGAAAACAAGAATTTCCCCTTGTCTCTGGAAAGATACCATCCCTTGAAGAAAAACACAGACCTGGCCAGGTGCGGTGGCTCACGCTTGTAATCCCAGCACTTTGGGAGTCTGAGGCAGGTGGATCACCTGAAGTCAGAAGTTCGAGACCAGCCTGGCCAACATGGCGAAACCACATCTCTACTAAAAATACAAAAATTAGCTGGGTGTGGTGGCAGGTGCCTATAATCCCAGCTACTCAGAAGGCTGAGGCAGCAGAATCACTTGATCTACTGGGGAGGCGGAGGTTACAGTGAGCCAAGATCATTTCACTGCACTGCAGCCTGGGCAACAAGAGCAAGACTTCCTCTCAAAAAAGAAAAAAAAAAAAAAGAAAGAAAAACTCAGACTTTCAGGAGCCAGGGGGGCCCTGAACTGAATGAAGACTGGGTTTGGTTAGCTGAACAAACATACCCAGAAGGGAGGTACCAATAGGGCTGTCTCTTAATCTTGTTACAACTTGTCTATGCATCTGCCTTTTGTATGTGGAATTATCCGTCTTTGGAGACCTGGGTTCACTTATCTTGTCAGCGTCTGGCTGTTGATTTTGTATTCCCCAGGCCATTAAACAGTGAACAGTGCTCACCAACATTGCAGCACACCCTTTGCTAGACACAGAGTTACAGACGTAAGACAATGACCCTTCTCCCAAGAGGAGCTTGCAGTGTGCACATTTGCTTGGCCCATGGCGTCTCGGACAAATGCAGTAACGAGATGTCTCAAATAAGAGGGGAGAGAACTGGCTGGAAAATTCTTGTTTTTTTTCTTACACATGCTATATTCATTCCCCCAAGATGTGGTTTGGTGAGGAGAATATGGGTGCTGGTGAACAATGAGTGTCCTGAGGCAAGCAAGGCCAAACCCTTTTCTCTTGAGTAGATTCCTGAGCGTCTGGAAGGTACAGCTTAACAGAATGGCAGATGTCAGTGAAATAAGCGAACGATTTTCCTGCAGATGACCAGATATGTGTCTGTACTTACAGGGCTGGAAGCTCTTTCTTCACTCCCATACTCTTTGAGGGGCTGGGGCTGGGGGCTCCTACCTTCCTGCGCCCTGAGACCTGTGACTTCCTTGGCCCCCTTGCGGAGGCTGAGGACTCAGTAAACATTTGTTACATGGCTAAATAAATGGGGGAGTTATGGTAAGAGAGGAAGGAGAGGGCTTTGCGGGTTGTTTGCAGAGCTGCAATTACCCTGCAATTAATTTTTTTTCTTTTGAACTAGAGAAGGTTAGAAGTGGCTAGCACTGCCTTACCAAGTCCCTGGTCCCGTTCCTTCCCACCTGGTGGTTGTAAACAACTCTCTTTGATCTTACAGCCAAGTGTTAGCATGGGAACAGCTCACAAGCGGGGAGGGAGACAGCTGTGAAGGTGCAAAGCCAGGACACACTGACCAACTCCTCCCTGCTTCCCTTCTTTGGCCTGTAAGTGACAGCTCACCTCGCCAAGACAGGCTTCCCTCTGCAAAAATCTCTAATGTACCTCAGCTGCTTCTCCAAAGGCCAAAGAAGCCATGTGGCAGCAGGGGAGGGCAGGTGCTTTTTATACAATAATCATAACTACCATTTATCAATTGCTTAGTGTGTGGTGGGAAACACGCCGAATGCTTTGTCTGCATTGCCTCATTTCATCACTTCATCCCCCCACAAAGTCAGTCCGTTAGGGAAGGTATATTCTTATCCCACTTTGCAGGTGAGGAAACTGACGATCAGAGAGGTGTAAGTGACTTGCCCAAGGTTACTCACAGGTGAGGAGAGCATCTGGATTGGAAAGTAAGTCTTGCAGCCTGCCTAGCTCCAGACTCTGTTCAAGTCTATCCTGCTCTTCTTTGGGGTGGTTTTAACATTTCTTTTCAAATGACGGGAAAAGCGAGTGGGGTGGACACCCAAGGTGGGGCACAGTCAGTGAATAGAACTGCAGCGGTGGCAGCCTTGGCTGAGGAGATAGGCTTAGGCCTGTTGGGTGGAGCTGCCAAGGATGTCGGAGTAGCCAAGCTGGGGCCAGCAAGCAGCAAGAGGCCTGTGGCACAGTGGCCTCAATGTCACCACCGTGACATGCCACAAATCCAGCATAAGATGCCTGGCATGTGCCACTTTCTTCACCTGGGAAGTCTCTTTTAATTCTCAGCTCTATGAGGGTGATACTTTTATCATTCCCATTTCATTCCCATTTTGCAGCTAGGAACACTGAGGCTCAGAACTGCGGGACTTCAATTCCTGCTTTTTAATTTTGAGACAGAGTTTGGCTCTTTTGCCCAGGCTGGAGTGCACTGGTGCGATCTAGGCTCACCACAACCTCTGCCTCCCAGGTTCAAGCAATTCTCCTGCCTCAGCCTCCCAACTAACTGGGATTACAGGCGCATGCCACCATGCCTGGCTAATTTTTGTATTTTTAGTAGAGATGGGGTTTCACCATGTTGGCCAGGCTGGTCTCGAACTCTTGACCTCAGTTGATCCACCTGCCTCAGCCTCTCAAAGCACTAGTATTACAGGCGTGGACTACGGCGCTTGGCCAATCCTGCTCTTTTATTTATGCTTTCTTGAGGAGAGGGCCCTGCCTTTTTTTCCTTCTTGTTTTCTTCTCCACCTTCCTTCCTTGCATTCTACCACCTGGTACCTGTACACCTCCACCCCCGAACTCACTCCCCAGTTTTTCCCCGGCGCTGTCCTCCTTTGAATGTGCTGAAATATGGTTGGTATTAATAGGGTTGCCAGAGTTAGAAAATAAAACTACAAGGTGTTTGGTTACATTTCAGTTTCAGATCAACAACGGATACTTTCTTCATCTAAGAATGTTCCGATATTACATGGGACCTATGCATGCAAAAAAAGTATTCGTTGTTTGTCAGAAATTCAAATTGAATTGGACATCTGGCAATACATCTGGCAACCCTAATATTGTAAGAGGCCCCGCTATGCTGCCGTGCTTGCGCCTGGAGTTATCTGGCCCTTCCCGAGCTTCTCCCCTGCCAGGCCCCTCCATCTAGAGAGCTCAGACAGCAGCTGGGCGATTCTGGGAGTTGCAAGAGCCTAAGGCAGAGGAGAGCACACGTTACCTCGCTGCTGGGAAGGCGGGATGGAAGTGGGGGGAATAATACCACGTATTGTTCCTGTGGAAGACCCAGCGTGGTGAGAAGTGGGGAGGGTGGTCCTCTTTCCCTCACGGAGTCCCCGCTAACGCCCCACCCAGCTCCAGCTTGGGTCGTCCCCAGGGTCCCTTATCTTCTCTGGTGGTGCAGTCTTCCCCTCACCAGGACATTCAGTTGGTGACTGTGCACCCCTCTGATAAGGTGAGTCAGGGCCAAGTGCCTGGGCTGATAAAGTACAAGCTAGAGAGTTTCTGAGTAAGCTGCTGCGGTCCCCATGGCCTTGGCCATCTGTCACCTGCTCACAGCACTTCTAGGAAAGCAGTCAAACCTGGAGGGTGCCACTCACCTCCCTCATCAGGACACCGAGCTGGTGCCCAGACCCTGGCCAGTGACAGGGAAGAAAAATTGCTCCGGCGATAATGTGTGTGATGACGTCTGACTTTACCTGGATGCAGGGTCCCTAAGGCACACAGTTGCCTGACTGAGCCACGTCTTTGTCCGTGTTTTCATGTGCCTGCCTTGTTCCCCTTTCTGAGATAAAACTCCCGAGCCAGGTAGTGCACTCTACCTTGTTTTTCTGGCACCTGCCCCGTGCACCTGCCACATCCGCAGGAGGAAGACACTGGCAGCGGCTGAGGTCTGATACAGGGCGCCCGGAAGGACGGCCTGGGTCCAAGATTGCAGCCATGTACTCTGGGGTCTGGGGTGGCCTTGCACTTTACTGTCTGGCTTTTTTTTTTTTTTTGCTCCTTCTTCCACCTAGGTTTGGGAGGATAGTCCCTGCCCAGCCCCTCCCACAATGGCTGCCAAGGTTGAAGGCTGGATGCTATACAGGCAGGTCTGAAGCAGCCTTCTGCCCACAAATTCCCTTCTCTCCGGTACACAGCAAGGGGCGGCCCCCTTCCTCCGGCCACCACTGTCTGCCAAGACCCTCAGTAGGCAGTGCCTCCAGGCTGGCTTCACCCCCTCCCAGGGCACAGCCCCCTCTTTGCTTGTTGTTCCTGCTTACCTTCCAACTCTAGTTCAAAGACAATACTCTCTAAAGCAAAGTTAAAACCAGTTTCTTCCTCCAGGGAGATGGAAGGAAGGGCAGAGGGAAACGTTCCCTCCTTACTTACTGTCCTCGATGTCTCAGGGGAGGATGGGGGGCCTGGGAATCACTCGGTGCTCGTGCAAGGAGGAAGTCAGCAATGAGTTTCTGCTCAAGTCCATGCCAGCCAGAGAAAGCCACCCTGACCACATCCAGAAGTCGTGCTGTGAATCCCAGCAACTGAGCAGGCTCCAGCAGGGATGAGCTCACCAGGCGATGGCCTAATGGGTTAACTCTTTGCGAGCTGCTGGCACAGGTCCTCAGAATGTAGCTTTCTCAGCTCTGCTCAGCCAGGATGAGATGAATCTTGTGAAAAATTCATGATGCTTCTCTGCAGTCGTCTGTCTTCAAGTTTCATGGAGGCATGTGTCCCGTTGGTGCCTGCCTAGGCAGGGCAGCTTCTCCTGACCCAGGCTCAGAAATCAGAAGACCTGGAATTTCTGGGTTGGTGAAGGTGTGTGGTGGCCATGGTGGGTGGGGATGGGTTGCCAAAGAGTGGGTCATGCCCTCTGGCTGACTCAGGGTACTCTGGCTCTGTTCAGTGCAAGCCTTAATAATTTGATCTGGGAACTCTCTTTGTTCTGGATGTTGGAGGGGGGACATGCAGATTTAGAAAACATCCTTGGTTGCAAGATGGCAGGGAACTTTCCAATGCCTATGGGTGGGCACCCTATGTTACAACATGCCAGGAGCCCACAACAGGACCTACCCCCATTCCAGGCCTGACATCTCACACTTAGGCAAAGGAGTCTATTCCTCCTCGCTCCTCCAATTATTCCTGAGGATGCCCTATTGCTTTTCATGGGATGCAGGCTGCCACGGTGACAAGAAGAGAACAATGAAAATCAGCGCAAGGAGGGTGAAAAGGTTTTCACCTCTATAAACCTTAACAGACTGTGCTTGGGAAAGCGGGTGTGAACTGTTGAGTGGCCAGTTCTCAAGAGGCTGATGGATACACTCAGGTCAGCAAACTTGCCTATGATTCTGGAAGGCATACTGACTCCTGACCTTGTTTATACCAACCTGAGAATGTGCGCAGCTGCTGCTCGTCGGGATAACTGGTGGGTGGGCATCCTTGCAACTGGGAGCAATACACTGGGGGGCTTCCTCTGGGGTCCGCAGGGGGGCTTCCCGAGGAGCCATCCAGGGAAGCTTATGTCAAGGCAGGTATGAGACTCTCATATTTGGCATCTTGAGCTCCTCACCTGTGCAATGAGCAGGAGATTCCAAGCTTGGAAGGCTCTGCAGAGGTTGCTATGTGATTCACTCCTAGAGATGCAGAGAGCTAGGAGGGTGAGCCTGTCTCCTGAGCTGCTGGGAGGGATCAGGCTGAGTACATCCTCTGTCCTCTGTGAAGATGAGCATCTCTGCTCAGGGCAATGGGCAGAGAGAGGCCTGCCATGAGCGTCCAGGGGAACTTGACTTGGAAGGATTTTGAGGATGTGAGTTGCTTTGCCTTAGGTGGGTGCCTCTGACTTTATACTCTAATCATTTTGGAAAACCAAGGGGCCTGGCTTGCAAAGGAACCTGGAGTGAATTCTTTTGCAATGCAAATAATCAAACGATTTTGTTTATTTGTTTTTACAAAGTTCAGGCTTATACCCCCACCCTCTGCAGGGCATGGCAGAGTGGCAGAATAATACCATCCATAAGAGTTGAACCCTTGCTGGGCGTGGTGGCTCACACTTCTAATCCCAGCACTTTGGGAGGCTGAGGTGGGCGGATCACAAAGTCAGGAGTTCGAGACCAGCCTGTCCAAGATGGCGAAACCCCGTCTCTACTAAAAATACAAAAATTAGCTGGGCGCAGTGGTGGGTGCCTGTAATCACAGCTACTTGGGAGGCTGAAGCAGGGAATTGCTTGAATCCAGGAGGCGAAGGTTGCAGTGAGCTGAGATCATGCCACTGCACTGCAGTCTGGGCGACAGAACGAGACTCTGTCTAAAAAAAATTTGAACTTTTATTTATCATTCCCTCCATGTCAGGCACTCTTCTAAGCTCTTTATATATATATATACACATATATATATACCTTTATGAGGTAGCTATGTGAGGTGTATTGCTCTGCATTTGGCCTTGGATGAATTACTTCTCTGGGCCTTAATTTCCTCATGTATTCATCGGGTGGGATCATTACTACATCACAGAGTTTTTATGAAGATGAAATGAGAAAATGCTCATAGCAAGTGCTTAAAGAATATGTACATTATATATGCATATAATACACATGTGTATAAGTACCTATTTAAGTATATATGTAAATTGGGGAGGGCAGCAAGCATCAGAGGAGAACGTGTCCAGGGTAGAAGCTGTTCTGTCTGCAGACCCCCTCCTAGCAGGACAGAGGAGGCGGCACGAGGAGCCAGCATGTTCCCTGGGCAGGTGACTCTGGTGTCCTGGGATAAAGAGGCCGTTGCTGCAGCTGTTGGTGTTGAAGTGGGCAGGAACAGGGATGGTCACTGCCTGGGGATTGTTCTTAGCCTCTTATCCAGAGTGCCCTAATTCCCCAGCTGGTAGCTGCTCCTGCTCAGCACTGTGCCCCTCACCTGACCAGTCCAGTGCTGCACGAGGCAGTGGTAGGTAAGGTGACCAGCCATCCAGGTTTACTGGGTACTGATGGGTTTCCAGAAATGGGGGACTTTCGGTGCCCAAACCATAAGAGTTCCAAGTAAACTAAATGAATTGGTTTCCTTAGTAAACACTTTTGGGCAGTGGCATGCCATTTGGAGCCTCTGTCCCTGTGCACTTGGGCTGTCTTCTTCTGGAATATTTTGTCAATCTGTATGAATGTATGTATTTATTTATTTACTTTGAGACAGAGTCTTGCTCTGTCACCCAGGCTGGAGTGCAATGGTGTGATCTCAGCTCACTGCAACCTTCACCTCCTGGTTTCAAGCGATTCTTCTGCCTCAGCCTCCTAAGTAGCTGGGACTACAGGCACATGCCACTACGCCTGGCTAATTTTTCTTGTATTTTTAGTAGAGACGGGGTTTCACCGTGTTAGCTAGGATGGTCTCGATCTACTACTAACCTCGTGATCCACCCGCCTCGGCCTCCCAAAGAGCATTTGGGAGGCCCAAAGTCCTCGGCCTCCCAAATTACAGGGTATTTGTTTATTTTTGAAACAAGGTCTCACTCCCACTTCCCAGGCAGGAGTGCATTGGCGTGATCTCAGCTCACTGCAGCCTTGACTCCCAGGCGGATTCTCCCTCCTCAGCCTCCCAGTAGCTGAGATTATAGATGCGTGCCACCATGCCTGGGATTATAGATGCGTGTCACCATCCCAAAGTGCTCGGATTACAGGTGTGAGCCACCAAGCCCAGCCTCAAAAGCACCTTCAAAGCAGGATCCCAACAAGTTCCAGTGATTACTTTTAGTAGCTATGCCTCCAGCACCCCTTTTCGCCTCTAACAGCCTTTCCCTCCTCTGATCATAACATTTATTTATTGAAGACTCAGGACTTCTGACTTAGAGAACTTCCCTCCTTCCAGATGTGGCTGCCTGCTTCCCCACGGTGCCGTTTATCACTTGCCCGCGTTCTGCGAGGGCTGTGTCTCAATTTCCACTGTGGCCCTGGATCCCAGTACAGCGCCTTGGCCCAGGAGAGGAGAGGTGCCCCGTCAATGATGAATAAACAGTCATGTGAATATTCATAAGGTACTTGGTAATGTATAGAGGGCTTTGGCCCACATGCCATTTGGTCAGGGTCTGCATTTTCTACACCTAGATGAGGCACCGGAAGTTACACAGACCGCCCCCCCACCTGCTTGTTTCCTCCCCTGCATGTCACTCATGCAAAATCTCCCTTCTAAAAACCCCTGCTTTCTGTTCCAAAAGAGAAGCAGTACCCTTAAGTGCTTCTTCCCTCAAGCTAGCTTTGGAATAAAGTCACTTTCTTTCTTTCTTTCTTTTTTTTTTTTTTTGAGATGGAGTTTTGCTCTTGTCACCCAAGCTGAAGTGCAATGGTGCGATCTTGGCTCACTGCAACCTCTGCCTCTGGGGTTCAAATAATTCTCCTGCCTCAGCCACCCTAGTAGCTGGGATTACAGGCACCTGCCACCACACCCGGCTAATTTTTTGTATTAGCCGGGCGTGGTGGCAGGTGCCTGTAATCCCAGCTACTAGTGAGGTTTCACCATGTTGGCCAGGCTGGTCTTGAAGTCCTGACCTCCTGATCCGCCCACCTTGGCCTCCCAAAGTGCTGGGATTACAGGCATGAACCATCACGCCCCTCCCAAGTCACTTTCTTTATAGCTGATCTCAGGAGCAACGGAACTTGGAACCCAGTTACACTCTCCCTCCTGCTCACACCAAGGCAGGGGAATGAGCAAATAGGAACCTTCAGGGTAACTTCAGAGGAGGTGAATGCCCTGAGCAGGAGTTTCCACAGGACCCTGGGTATCTCTTGCCAATGCCAGTGCAGAGGAGGCGTGAGGTTCTAACCAGGGAAAGGAGTCCGGGGTGGGTTGTCAGCACTGGCTGTCAGTGACGAAACTGACAAAGAGGTGCCTATGCTGAAAGCCTCCGGGGGATTCTGTCCCTTCTCTTTCTCGGTGCATATAATTGAGCAGATAATTGACATCCTTGTCTTTCACTGTTTGCTTTGCTGTTTTTTTATTATAGTCTAATAACCATTAGGTAGCTCATTATCCTAACCAAACAAACAGCAAGCAGAAAGAAAACACCACCACTTTTGTAAACGATTGGAAACTATGCTCAGAAGGAGTCCCAGCCCCCTCCCAAACTGCTCCCAAGAGCAGAGCAAGATGCAAAGCCCCCGGAAGTAAGGGGGGAGGCAGGCTGGGAGGGAGGGGCTCCAGCCCCGGGGTGGGGGGTGGAGGAGAAGAGGCCTCCTTTGTCCACAAGACTCCAGGCTCCTTCCAAGGGGGGCAAGAAGCCTCTTTTGTCACCCAGCGCCCAGGACAGTCATGCAAAGCAATTACTCAACTTAGGCAGCTCAGGGAGGTGCCACCACTTCCACCTGCTGCCCCTCCCACTGCGTTTGTCTTTGCCTCCTTTCCTTTCCCATCAGGAGCCAGGGCCAAGGAGATGGGATTCTGTGACCCTGCGCCTTTGCTGGTCTGGTCCTCTTGGCCCTCTTGAGACACCCAAGTACGGCTGTCTCTCTGACTCTGGCTGGGCTCCAGCAGCTGTCTTGAGGCTACGTAGCGTCTAAGAGGTTATCCTTAACCTCCGGCCCCCTTCCGTTCTTGCCTCTTCGGAAGTTTTAACTTGTTCCTGTCTCTCTTCCTCCTGTCTGCTGCAGCCCCCACACCAGCAGACAATTCTCAAGGTGTCCTTGGGGGGAGCCTCCTCCTCTTTCTCGGCGCATATAATTGAGCAGCGATGTGGGAGGCAGCAGCCCGCTGGGCTCTGCGCGGGTTGTCGGGAGCGCTACGAAGGCGAGGGGAATTGTATATGGGGAGGTGGGGACGGGGAGCTGGGGACGGACTGGTGGAGTTTACTAGAAGTCGGAGTGGGAGTGGGAGAAGAAGGAACATCTTTCTTGGTGCGGGGGGCGGGTTTCCAGGGCAATCGTTATCTGCTGGCACCTGCCCCTCCTGAGGGGGCGTCAACCCCAGGAAGTAGCTGGGGCGGGGTGGGACGCGGCGCCCAGGCGCGGGGCTGTGGCCGAGGGCGGAAGTGGCCTCCTCTTGGGGTGCGCCTGCCACCTAGTGGTGAAGGTGAAGCAGTGCTGCTATCTGAAATCGACTTGAAGTATTCCTTCGCGGTCTGTCTCTGGCCTGGTAATTCACAGTGGACTGGAAATTAGAAAATCGAATTTCACGCTTTGCTGATAAATACGATTTCACAGTAATATTCATTGCAATTTCAAAATGTCAAATAATTAAGACCTACTAGCTTTTAAATAATTTAAGATTCACGTAGTCATGTATGCATCTCACCATCAAATATTGATTATATAGATCTATTATATACCAGACACTGTTTTAGGCTAGGCATTGGGAATAAAGAGAACTATACGATTTATGTACAAAAACAGGCAACTAAACCAGCAATTCCAATGCAAACTCTTCAATACAACCATGTCTGTGCTGTGCAATTAAGGACACAAGGGAGAGGCTTGGCAACACGGGAAAACCTTCCTACAAACAAGCAAACAAGCAAACAAAAACCAAAAACCGAAAAACAAAAAAAAATTAGGCAGACATGGTAGTGCGCATGTGGGCTACTTGTGGGGCTGAGGTGGGAGATTGGCTGAGCCCAGGAGGTCGAGGCTGCACTGAGATGAGATGGCACCACCACACCCCAGCCTGGGTGACAGAGCAAGACTTTGTCAAAAAAAAAAAAGGCTGATGCATAGACATCTACTGTTTTTGCCCGCCCAGCTATCCTTCCCCTTCCTTTTGGCAACAGCTTTAGGAAACCATCTCTTTTCCATTGGATACA
>CAUYLG010026482.1:0-21826 GCA_963573385.1 Cacajao melanocephalus | reverse complement strand
GGCAGCATGGGGGGGAACAGGCGGCAGCATGGGAGAACAGGCGGCAGTATGGGGAGGAACAGGCGGCAGTATGTGGGGAACAGGCGGCAGTAGGGGGAACAGGAGGCAGTATGGGGAGGAACAGGCGGCAGTATGTGGGGAACAGGCGGCAGCATGTGGGGAACAGGCGGCAGCATGGGGGGAACAGGCAGCAGCATGGGAGAACAGGTGGCAGTATGGGGAGGAACAGGCGGCAGTATGTGGGGAACAGGCGGCAGCATGGGGGGGAACAGGCGGCAGCATGGGAGAACAGGCGGCAGTATGGGGAGGAACAGGCGGCAGTATGTGGGGAACAGGCGGCAGTAGGGGGAACAGGAGGCAGTATGGGGAGGAACAGCTGGTGGGCAGGGCTCTAGAATCCCCAAGAGGATATGCCCTTTGTCTTCAGCTATCTGAAGTGGGTAGGGAGGACCATTAGGTGGGGGCAGGGCTAGACACGTGTGGGCTCAGACTCTCCTTGGGCAAGTCTTGCCATGGCGGCTATGGAGGATGGGCTGAGACTCCCAGGTGAATGGAGTTACGTTACTAGGAGGATTACGGCTGCCTCTGCTGCACCATGCAGGTTATCAGAGAAGTGGGGCAAAGCCACAGTCACAGGCCTGATCCAGCTCTCATGCAACCCAAAGGCCAGTCTTCCTCCCACCATGCCCTCCCATCAAGAGCACCAAGTCTGATTCTAGCAGCGGGCATCAGGGCTAAGAACCTGCCCTGGCTCCCCACCTCCCAGCTGCATAAGCGACTAAGGCATTCGTGCTTTCCCTACCTGTGGAGTCGGATTCCTGCCCTCCCCAGAGTTCTGGCCAGGAGATGTCTCCAGCAGCTCAGATTGTTACGGGGTTCCGCTGGAGGCTTCCTTCTCCCGGTGGCCTTTCCCAGTGCCTCTGGCAGCCCCCCTCAAGGACCCCTGTGAGGCAAGGCAGAGATGGCTTGTGAGGGGACCCAGAAAGCAAGCCCACAGGGTTCTTCTGGCTGCTTCCTCTACCCCCGTATTTCACTTGGCTCTCTAAATTGACTCAGCTCCAGGTAAGGTAAGAATCTTCTCCTGTGATCTACACCTTCAGTTTTCCCAGTGAAGGTTTTTATTTGGGGGCAGACAACCCCCCATTCCAACTCACAGTATTTGGGATGTCTCCCAGGTCCAATGCACTTCCTCCAGAGGGTCCATGGGTTCTCTCAGCTTTCCTGATTTATTCCTGTAGTCACTCTGGAGCAGAAGTTCACAGTGCAAGGCTCCACACACTGCTCTGTCCGTCCAAGTGGGAGCTGCAACCTAGCCCTGTCTCCCATCAGCCAAGGTCCCACTTTCATCAAAGTCTAAAAGCAAACATCACGTCCGCGAAACACCTTACATTTGTGGAGGAGGTGAGCCTTTTGGACCATGTGTTCTCCCGTCTAATCACATTCCCGGTGCTGGCTGTCACAGTGCCACCATAACGTGGGGAGAGACAGAGAATAAAAAAACCAGAGTTTTAAAATGTGATCATTTCTAACACTGCAACTGCTACAAAACCACTAAAAAATGCAAGAGAGAGAGAGCGCGTTTGGCATGAAGGGCTACTGTAGTTGTCACAGATGCCCTCTCAGATGATAAGCAGAGGCTTGCCCTGTGCAAGATCTGCATGGACAGCTTTCTACATAAAGGAAGCTGTGGGTGCAAGGCCCTGAGGCCCGAAAGAGCTGGGCATATTTGAGGAACCGCAGGAAGACCGGGGTGGCTGGAGGACAGCAAGCTATTCCAGAGCGAAGGACTGTGGTGGGAGACGGTGAAGAGAGGCAAGCACTAGAAAGGGAAAACTTACAAGTCACAGCCTGGAATTCAGACTTTATGCTAAGGGCCGTGGGAAGGCACTGACAGGACTGTGTAAGTAATTAACTGGGAACATTTTTAAGTGAATATATTGTCCCCAAAAAGTTTGTGAAGCAGCTGTTATAGCCACTGTTCACATTTTACATAAATAAATTGATGCCTTTTTTTTTTTTGAGATGGAGTTTTGCTCTTGTTGCCCAGGCTAGAGTGCAGTGGCACGATCTCGCTTCACTGCAACCTCCGCCTCCCGGGTTCAGGCGATTCTCCTGCCTCAGCCTCCTGAGTAGCTGGGATTACAGGTGTCCACCACCACGCCTGGCTAATTTTGTATTTTTAGTAGAGACAGGATTTCTCCATGTTGGTCAGGGTGGTCTTGAACTCCTGACCTCTGGGGATCCACCCTTCTCGGCCTCCCAAAGTGCTGGGATTACAAGCATGAGCCACCGTACCTGGCCTTTTTTTTTTTTTTTGAGATGGAGTCTCGCTCTTGTCACCCAGGCTGGAGTGCAGTGGCACGATCTCAGCTCACTGCCACTTCCACCTCCCAGGTTAGAGCGATTCTCCTATATCAGCCTTCCAAGTAGCTGGGATTACAGGTGCATGCCACCACTCCCAGGAAAAGTTTGTATTTTTAGTAGAAACAGGGTTTCATCATATTGGTCAGGCTGGTCTCAAACTCCTGACCTCAAGTGATCTGCCCACCTCGGCCTTCCAAAGTGCTGGGATTACAGGCATGAGCCACCACGCCCGACCTAATTTACACCTATTAATGTATTTTTCCCAAATGCAAATAGCTCTGGTTTTCATTTTCTTATAAAATACTCGAGATTCTTTCACTGTGAATCCTCCCAAGTACCTATATTTTATAATACTCTGTTTCTTTACCAAATTAATTATAGTTACAGCTATAGCAAATTAATAATTTGAATAATTATCCATCTTTGTCTTTTTTATGGACTGTAAGCTCCCGTGTGCAGATCGAGTGCTTGAACACTCAGCACATCATGAGATCATGAGAGGCCAGCAAATACTTTAATTAAATTAACTACTATAATTCTATAAGCTTTACTCACTTACTATGAGTATTTCTCATATCACTAAACTTTTGTGCAGTCGCAACATCTTATTGTTGGCTAATGAAGTTCTTCCAAGTTTCCAGAACGAATTTTTATTCTACACAAAAATGTTCCTGTTTGCCTAAATCTTTAACTCACAGGGATTTGTTAGGTCCCTGGGCTGCCGCCTTGCCTCGGTGTAAATAATGTCGAAATTGAATTGCTTAAAGTCTCTCCTAATATGTTATGGGTTGAATTTTGTCCCTGAAAAAGGTATGTTGAAGTCTTAACCCCCAGTACCTGCGAATGTGACCTTATTTGGAAATAGGGTCATTGCAGATTAGTTAAGATGAGTTCATACTGGTGTAGGGGTAGGCCCTTAATCCAATCTAATAACTCGCATCCTTATTTAGAAAGAGAAGGCGTGCGAAGAGACACACGTCCACAGCGAGACTCCTGCAAGGACTGCAGTTATGCTGCCTCCAGCCGAGGCACTACCAGAAGCCAGGAGGGAGGCTTGGAAGCGATCCTGCCCCTGGGTCCTCAGAGGCAACATGGCCCTGCTGACACCTTGATCTTGGACTTCCGGCACCTCCACAACTGAGAGGTAATAAATTACTGTTGCTCTAAGCCACATACTTTGTGACAATGGTCCTGGGAAAATAATCCACAATCAGACAGCTCAATGCTAAACTACACTTTGATTATCCGGGCAGAAATTGCATAGACCTGTCCTAATCACACTCCAGAGACACAAAGCTGGATCTCAAGTCTTAGGGACAAGAGACGAAGGGGTAATTTACAAAATTAAACACAGCCTGCCTAGGTAAATTTGAATTTTAGGAAATCATATAATACTGGGACATACTTATACTTTAAAAAAGGGTTTATCTGAAATTCAACTATAACTGAGCATCCTGTGTCTTTATTCACTAAATCTATCAAGCCTACGAAGGTGACCACCAGGAGGTGAACGAGCCTTTGGGACAGGCTAGGGCAGGCGGTGTCTTCGCTTCTGAGGACTCACCTGACTGTCCGCATTTAACGGGAATTGGCCCAGAGAGATGGACGCAATCAGCGCAAATCGTCTCTCAGGCTCAATGAGATGTGTTTGGAAAAGGTAAAAAAGATGCCTCCAAGAATCAGAAGCAAAGCAAGTGATTGCCAGAAGACTGCTGTAAAATGTATGGGTAAAGCCCCATTGGAAATGAAGAAAATAAGAAAATAAAAATAAATCCTCCTATTGGCCTTACTTGTGTTTTGCAACATCATTTATTAACCCAGTAGAAATATTACCTTAAAATACCAGAGATTGTGACTAAGATACTGGAAGAGGGACATAAGAAAGAATGTTTGGTTTCTATTTACTACTAGAAGAGGCTCAGTGAAATATTGAAGCATAACACAGAAATGAAAAATTATTTTAAGGCTGGGTGCAGTGGCTCACACCTGTAATCCCAGCACTTGGAAAGGCCTAGGCGGACAGATCACCTGAGGTCAGGAATTCGAGACCAGCCTGTCCAACATGGCAAAACCCATCTCTCCTAAAAATACAAACATTTCTGGGCGTGGTGGCGTGATCCTGTAATCCCAGCTACTCCGGAGGCTGAGGCGTGAGAGTCGCTTGAACCTGGGAGGTGGAGGTTGCAGTGAGCTGAGATTGTACCATTGCACTCCAGCCTGGGCAACAGAGCAAGATGCTGTCTCAAAAAAAAAAAAAATTTTAAGAGTGCTAAAGAAATTACAGTGAAATTTCCTGGCATTGATATAAGAGCAGATGAAGATGTCTCACTGGATGTTTGTGATAGAGAGGGTGGTGGAAGTTCCCAAATTTAGATAAATTCAAGAAGTCTGCAAAAGAACATGCACTTCTGGATGTTCAAACAGATGGATCTGGCAGACAGAGAGCCCAGAGGCTGCAAGATGAGCTAGCTTGAGGATAGTGAAGAGAAGATGCAAACTCCCCCCAAGAAGGACGACACAAGGAAAATGACATTCTTAAGTAGGAAAGGGGCGAAAAACAGGAAACAGGAAAGCGGATAAGTTTGATAATGATGTCAAAGAGGCCTAAACAGGATTTTGACACAAGAGATAGAATTACTTTCCTAGGCCGGGCTCAGTGGCTCACGCCTGTAATCCCAGCACTTTGAGAGGCCGAGGTGGGCAGATCACGAGATCAGGAGTTCAAGACCATCCTGGCCAACATGGTGAAACCCCATCTCTACTAAAAATACAAAAATTAGCTGGGCGTGGTGGTTCTCACCTGTAGTCCTAGCTACTTGGGAGGCTGAGGCAGGAGAATTGCTTAAACCCAGGAGGCAGAGGTTGCAGTGAGCCGAGATCGTGCCACCGCATTCCAGACTGGGCAACAGAGTGAGACTCCCTCTCAAAAAAAAAAAAACTACTTTCCTAAATTGCAGGGTTCAGCATCTAGAATTCAATTGTCCAATTGTTAAGGTTGAATTCAAATTTGGGGTCAGGACTATCCCAAACAAAAATGATAAGGAGCACTCCTGCATGACTGTGGGGATAAACCCAAGGGAGTTTACTTAGGCTGGAGAAAGTATGTTTAGAACTCAGTAGCTCTCATTTCAGTGGCAAAGACACAGTTGTTTTCCTAAAACAAGGGGTCTGCTGTGCATTTTCTAGTAAGAACCTACAAAACTGAAGCTGGCGAATAAATCATTTAAATCAATAAAAGGAGATCCCCTACAATACGTAAAGTATCTCAGAGGACTGTGACTGTCAAAAATACCTTCTGATTCTGTGATATGTTTAAGACTGGACCTCTCACAAAGGATCCATTTGACCACTGTACGCTCTAAGCATGAGGAGAGTGTGAGGGTCAGTTTCTCTAACAATGAACACATCTCAGACTGTGCCACCAGAGACAAGGAGTCATCAGGAAACAGCAAACGAAGAGCAAAAGGAGACGCTGAAAACAAGAAGAGCAAATGGCGTTTATAAAAAGAGAAAGAAAGATCAAGCAGCCTTCTTCAGGTCTAGGAGATCGTGCATTGAATGTGCAAAGACGCTTCCAGCATGATGGATGAAACCCGGTTGCCATCCAACCAGGAAAAAGGAAAAGCAACACTGCATGACATGTTACAGTAATAACACAAATGGTGAGGATGCCCTGAACACAGCACATAAATACACTCTTCCTGCTTCTTGCTAGCAGAAGGTAGAAACAGCCTCTTCCACATGTTTTCATGTTCATGTTTATTAAAGTCACAGACATAAAATCTTAAGGTTCTAAAGAATGAAAATGTCAGTGTTGGTATAAAAGTGTGAACCCCTTGCACAGGTTATTTTAGAAGGAAAATCTGATCACAGCACCGTGTGTTTTAATATATATTTTAGGATTCTCCACTGCCATAAATGGCATTTATTAGACAACTGAATATAGATCAATGCATGTTTCAGTCATTTCTTCACTGAGCATGCACAGCCAGGTGCTGGAGGGAACAAACATGAAAACAAACATACACAAATGTGGCCCGTCTGCCTTCAAGCTCTAAGAGCCAGACTGTCTAATGAGCAATTACGCATGATCAGAAACACAATGGAAACAAAACCACACTCTGCTTTAAGACAAAAGGTGATTAAGTGTCATTAGAGAAGCAGAGGTAAACTGTAACCAGAGTTCTGAGAAGAGTGTCCCGGGACAAGCTGAGAGGCGGGCCGCATTGCACGAAGCCTTGCTGCCTGCTTCAAGGACATCTGGTCTGCGGATATCTGAGGGAAGAGGCTGAGCAAAGTATTTCCTTCACACAAACAGAAAAATAAATACTTTGGGTTATGTAGGATACTGAACATTGGTGTTCATATACTTAGTGGGTCTCACACTATTTTGCTGCAATAACCCTGATGGTGAAGAAAACCAAATGCATACCCCTAGTCAACACGGGTGATGACCCAAGCATCCTGTCTCAAACATAAAATGTTTTTGCTATCTCTTTTTGTTGTCGTTTTTGAGACACAGCCCCCGAGGCTGTAGTACAGTGGAGTTATCATAGCTCACCGCACCTCAAATTCCCGGTCTCAAGAAAGCCTCCTGCCTCAGTCTCTCAAGTAACTAGGACTACAGACATGCACCACCATGTCTGCCTAATATTTTTTATTTTTTAGTAGAGACAAAAGTCCTGCTATGTTGCCCAGGCTGGTCTTGAACTCCTGGCCTCAAGTGATCCTTCCAGCCTAGTCTCCCAAAGTGCTGAGATTAAAGGTGTGAGCCACCATGCTCAGTGGATGTTTCACATTTAATCTCAAAAATTCATGTGAATTGTTCATTATACTACATACCATATCCTAGTTCAATTCAAATTAAAATGAGAGCTTTACTTAGCAGGAAAATGAAAATCAAAACCATAATGAGATACCAGTTTATATCCACTAAGATAGGTATAATCAAAAAGACAGATAATAACAAGTATTGACAAGGATGTTGGGATGTTGGATTCAGATAATAACAAGTGTTGACAAGGATGTGGGGAAGTTGGATTCAGATAATAGCAAGTGTTGACAAGGATGTGGGGAAGTTGGATTCTTCCCATACATTGCAGGTGGGAATGTAAAACTCTGTAGCTGCCTTGGAAAACAGTCTAGCAATTCCCCAAGTGGTGAAATACAGACTTACCATATGACTCAGAAATTCCACTCCTAGGTATCTACCCAAGGAAAATCAAAACCCATGTCCACACAAAAACTTGTATGCAAATGCTCATAGCAGCATTATTATAATAGCCACAAGCAGAAACAACCCAAATGTCTATCAGCTGACTAATGGATAAACAAAATGTGATATATCCACATGATGAAATATGATTTGGCCATGAAAAGGAATGCGTCAACCAGGATGAACCTTGGAAACATAAAGTGATGTGGAATAATTCGGTCACATAGGACTATATATTGTGTGATTCCATTCATGTGAAACGTCCAGGATACACAAATCTATCGACAGAGTAGACTGGTGGTTGCCTAGAACCAGGAAGAACAGGGAGAAACAGAGGTGATGGACAAAGAGAATGGGTTTCTTTTTGGGGTGATGAAAATGTTCTAAAATTGAATGTGGTAGTGGTTGCACGATTCTGAATAGACTAAAAATCATTGAATTATACACTTTATATGGGTAAATTGTGTGAGGTGTGAATTCTATTTTAATAAAGTTGTTACAAAAAAAATTTGTATTTTTAAAATTTTGTTTTTAGAGACAGGGTCTCCAATCTGTCACCCAGATTGAGTGCAGTGGCGATCATGACAGTGCAGCCTGGAACTCCTGGTCCCAAGCGGTGCTCCCCACTCAGCCTCTCAAAGTGTTGGGATTACAGGTAGCAGCCACCTTGCCTGGCCTAAAATGGAATTTTTAAATCTTATGCTTAAAAAAAAAAAACAGAAGTAATACATCCTCAGTTTGACAAAGGCAACTAATAAAGTTTCTAAAGGAAAACAGGCAAGTGTCCCCGAGGTTATTAAAAGTTAGCAATTTGGGGCCAGGTGCGGTGGCTCACACCTCTAATCCCAGCACTTTGAGAGGCAGAGGGGGCGGATCACGAAGTGAGGAGATCGAGACCATCATGGCTAACACAGCGAAATCCGTCTCCATTTAAAAAAAAAAAAATAGCCGGCGGGGTGGCGCCTGTAGTCCCAGCTGCTCGGGAGGCCGAGGCAGGGGAATCGCTTGAACCCGGGAGGCAGAGGTTGCGGTGAGCCGAGATCGCGCCCCTGCCCTCCAGCCCGGGTGACAGAGCGAGGCTCCACCTCAAAAAAAAAAAAAAAAAAAAAGTTAGCAATCTGAGCATACTCTGGAGCCTTTTTCTGAGCTTTTTCCACTAAATGGCACGTAGACGTTTATGGACATGCACGTATGCAACCTCGTTTCTAAGAAAATGAAGTGTTCATATTTGCTTGCAACCTGCAAACAGTATTTAATTTGCCGCCGCTCCCGCCCGCCCATGCCGTCTGCGAGGCTCCTCCCTGCCCCCCGGAGCGCGAGGCGCGAGCGGAGCCGGCGCGGGACGCGCGTGGTTTGGTGCGCGGTTCTCCGTCCTCGGCTCGCACGTGTCGTGTCGTCTCCCAGGCCCGTCGGGACGAGGCCCGGGACGCTGCGGGGAAGCGGAGACCGTCGGGGCGGCAGCGTCCGCCCTGCCTCCCCCGCCCACGCCAGCGTTCTCCGCGCAGGCCCCCCCGCGCACCCGCGCCACCAGCCCCGGCGCCACGCGGCCGCCGCGCGCCTGCTGCTGTGTCCGGCCCCGAACCTCTCCTGCGCTCTCTTCTCTCTGTGACTCACCCGCAGCCCAACGTCGTCTGCCCCGGGGTGTCCGTGGCTGTTCTGAGCTCCGCGCGTTCCTCTCCCTCCAGTCCCCGAGGCCTCCAGGCCGGGGGGAAGGCCCCCGTGAGTGGGCCAGCCTGTCGGTCACCAAACCCTCTGCGTTAGGACGCATTCCCACCTGATGCGGCTCGTTTCGTTTTGCTTTGAGAGACAGGCTCGCTGTGCCGTCCACACTGCGATGCAGCGGTGTCCTGGCAGCTCCCTGTCGCCTTGACTTCTGGGCTCGAGCGATCCTCTCGCCTCCGCCTCCCCAGTCGCTAGGACCACAGACCGCCACGCCTGGCTAATGTTTTGTTTTATTTTTTGCAGAGAGGGTCTCACCACGCCGCCCAGGCTGTGTGGTCTAAACTGCTGGTCCTATGTGAGCTTCCCGCCCTGGCCTTTCGGGGTGCTGGGGTCACAGGCGCGAGCCACTGCAGCTGGCGTTTGACGGTTAATAGCAAATACAAAGACCCGTGCAGACTTCAGGAAAGTGATTTTCATTTTCAAGATCACAGAGCTAATCAATGTCAGAATCCGGATTGTGACGCAGATCCTCTTCCTCTATGTTTAATACATTTTCCACTCTCCTTCTGATATGCATTAAACAGTATTCCAAAATAATTGTTAAAGAGGACGTGTTGAACATACTTCAGTAAAATAATTGTATTACAGAAAGCAGATAAGGAGGCATCAATGCGGCATTCTCAGCCATTTTTTAAAGAAATAGTTCATGGTTCTGCTTAGCAGTTCCATTTTGTGATTAGAATATATTTAATAAAGTGCTCAGTCTACAATATTACTTCATGTTTTTCATTTCATATGAATTCATTTTTTGCAGGTATAAGAAACTATCTTCAAGTTTCAGATAAAATTGCAACTGAACTTTTAAAACCTAAGTTTTTGTTGAGTCCAGACCATAAAAATCTATCAGAAGGATGGAGGACCTAGCCATTTAATCACCCAGATTATCAGCACTTCTATAAAAAGCGTTTAAACGGCAAGAAGATAAAATGTTAAATGAGGATAGTAATTACTTGCCTTTATCTCTTGTGCCAGGTTTCAAACCTCGCCATATGGGTGTTTGTGCAAGATTAAATAGCTATTCAGGTGTGTAATGAAGTATAGATACTAAACTGAACCAAGAGATATAGCATGGAATAGGTCAGAGTAGATCAATTCTGCAGAAATGGACTACGAAAGGGTTGATGGATATATAGATATTCATGATTCCAATCCCACATGTACTTTGAGGACCATTTAACAAAATAGAGAAAATCTTTCTTTTTAAATTATTTTCTATAGGCAACTAAATACTATGGGGGGAAGCAGCAAGGAGATTTGGGGCAAAAAAAATAGACATCTGCAAATATCCTCTAGAAGTAGAGTGAATGAATAACTTGATTTGCTCAGGATGGCCCAGTGGAAGCATGAATAATTAACATTAATCTCCTTTACTCTTTGAAATGTCCTAGTTTGATAAATTATCATCACTCTATCTAAAATGATTTTTGATAGCTATTGTCAGAGTCAAAAAAACTGAAGCATGAAACTCGCCTTCACAAGTCACTGAAGGTGCTATCAAAGATACTTGAGAAGAAGGAGTTATAGAAAGGTTTAGAAAATCTGAGCTATACTCTAGGAAAGTGATAGTCAATGTGTGCTTGCATACGTGTGAGAGAGCGAGAGATTGGGAGGCTGGGGCAGGTGAATCACCTGAGGTCAGGAGTTCGAGACCAGCCTGGCCAACATGGTGAAACCCCATTTCTACAAAAAATACCAAAAATTAGCCAGGCGTGGTGGCGCGTGCCTGTAATCCCAGCTACTCGGGAGGCTGAGGCAGGAGAATCTCCTGAGCCTGGAAGGCGGAGGTTGCTGTGCGCCAAGATCACACCACTGCAGTCCAGTCTAGGTGACAGAGTGAGAACCTATCTCGAAATAAAAAAAGGAGAGAGAGGGACAGACAAAGTTGGTGAGACAACCGACAGTTTAGGTCATCAATGCGGGATCCGTTCACCCGTCACTCAAACCTCAAACTATGTGGAATGGTAAACGTGTCGAGAGTCATGTAAAACTGGAATAAAATCAGTATGGTTTAGAAGCAAGATGTGAATTTTTCAGGAAACACAGAAAAGCAAAAAAGATGAATGTTTTCATTTGTAAAACTTTCCAAGATATACTGTTAGATGGCAAAAGCATACAGCAAAATATAAAGTGATTCTATTTTTGAAGACATTAAATATTTTGACATGTTTTAGAAAATGTCTGAGGGACTGTATACCAAACAGTTAATAATAGTGTTGTGAATGGATAATTGTTTCTATCTGGGTAAATGTGATTACATGCTTAATGCTTCGTGTGTGTGTGTGTGTGTGTGTGTGTGTTTATGGTGTGTGTATCTCCACCTCAGTCACAACAGGGGTTTCTTCTTCAGTGTGAACCCTGAAGGGAGAAAACACGCCAAGTCCAGCAGAGATTCAGCTGCCCGAGGCCGTGTGAAGAAGAAATCAACAGAAGGTTTCTGTTACGGCACAAAGCGACTAATACAAGTGGTCACAGGTGAAGGGTAAGATTCCTAAAAAGTTTTTTCTGCATTTATTTCTATGAGGAACGACTTTCTTATAGGCAGTACTAATAATGAAGCTGGGCAAGGAGAATGAAAAAATTTCAAGCCCTTCTCATATCTGCCCTTCTTACCCTCTCCTGATTCACAACCACAAAGGAGGTACTAACACCACCAAACCACCAAAAGACAAAGGTAGGCAATGATCTTCTGAGGTTTCTTTCACCTCTAAGTTATTGTTTTTACTGTAAAAAATAGACATGTGTTTAGATATGTGTGACTGTTGGGTTTGTGTTTTGAATTGCAGCTGATTTTTAGTCTATATTAGCGTCGCCAGTTCTTTCTTAAAATCTAAGCAAATCAAAATGACTTTTCAGACCAAACGTGCAAGTTTTAGTCCGTCTTAATTTCACGATGAACTAGAAAGCGCCACTGGGTCCTAGTGGAATCAAGTCATTCAATATAAATCACTCCATAAGTAATTCAGTTGCAACTCAATTGAAAAGGTAAATAGTCATGACAACCAAGCCGACCAGTTCTTCAAGGTAGTTCACGGAACATAGACAAGGCTTCGTTTCAGGAATTTTAAAATATCCTCCCTTTGTAGAGGTTGTGAAATGTATACTTTCCTTTCTCCCTAGTTTCTCCTCAAGTGACCTCGTTCGATCCCATGGTTTAAATACCTTTCCGTGTGACTGGTGAAGAACACATTTTTAATCTAGCCCTAAAACATTCAATCTCATGATTTTTAAATACCTTCTCTCTGTGGCTGATGAGGAACAAATTTTTAATCTAGCCCTGAAACACTCTTCAAACATTCAGACTTCTTGAAATCAAAATGCTTTCTTGAAATAGCTCCTGAGCACCTTGAATCGGTCTCATCAAAGAGGAACTGCCTGACTTTCTCTAGCACTTTCTACTTTAGAAAATGCCATTGTTATATATATATTTGCTGAATGACCTCAACGGTTGAGAATTCAAGTGAAATACTAAAATTCAGTCTGTTACCAGTTTAGCCATAAAAAATTAGTTCCCATATATAAAGAAATACATCAAGTTCAAAAATATTTAAAATTAAATGGAAAAATAAAATAATATAAAAATATTTAAAAATATAAAATATAAAAATGTATTAAAATTAAAAATATATAAATATATAAAATTAAAAATAAACGAAAAATAATAAAAAAATTTTTTTAAATTAAAAAAAATTAAATGGAAAGGATATTTACATGTCTTAGGATCCCATCAGGTTTGAGTTTTATAACCTGTATGCCAGAAAACCTCTTTTCACTGATATGGTAAATCTTTTTCGTAGGCTATCTTTCCACATGAGGAAGATTAGGAACTACATAAAAGTACTTAAGAGCATCAAAGTCAAGATACAATATTTTGTATTAAAAAGAATCCCTCTCTACTTGGCACTTTATTTGAGCGATTACAATGACAGTCTTTTAACTTTGATTTATGTACAAATTAACCAATTTAGATTCATGGCTTCTGTTATCTGTATCACAATAACACAAATGCACATCTCCACATACAATTTTTTACTGAAGTTTTATATAATCAACTGCCTATTTGACTTCTCCACTAGAATGTCTAAACAGAAACCTTAAATGTAAGGTGTCAAACACCCAGCTCCTGACTTTCCCCCCAAACCTGCAGCCCTCCCCCAAAACCTGCAGCCCTCCCCCAAAACCTGCAGCCCTCCCCCCAAACCTGCAGCCCTCCCCCTAAACCTGCAGCCTTCCCCATTTCGGTTGATGACGAGTCCATTCTTCTCTATTGCTCAGACTAAAGTCCCTGGAAATCATAATAGACTCTACTTTTCTCTCTCTCCACATCCAATCCATTATGGAATCCTAGTTACCTGGAGTTTGCGTGTATCCCACATCTGACATCATCAGTTCCACCAGTGTTACTTCTGCCTCCTTTTTGCCCTACAGACTGTTCGACTAAACAGTCAGAGTGATCCAGGTGAGGCCTAAATCAGATGCTGTCTCTCAGCGTCACTCAGAATAAAAGACAAAGTCCACACAGGGCCTAGGAGCTCTCCCTCCCCATTACCAGTTTAACTTAATCTTCCACTGCCCTGCCCCCCATCTCTTCAAACAAGGTTGGCACACTCTCCACATTGGCTTGGCATGGGCTCCTCTCACTGCCTAGGACTTCCTTTCTGCAGATCAGCTTGGCAAATTCCTTTATTTGCTTCATATTCTCACTTAAATACACGATCCCAGTGAGACTTGACCTGACCATCATGTTTAAAATTACAACGGCCGGGCGCGGTGGCTCACGCCTATAATCCCAGCACTTTGGGAGGCTGAGGCAGGCGGACCACAAGTCAGGAGTTCGAGACCAGCCTGGCCAACATAGTGAAACCTCATCTCTACTAAAAATACAAAAATTAGCCAGGTGTGGTGGCTGGCGCCTGTAATCCCAGCTACTAGGGAGGCTGAGGCAGGAGAATCACTTGAAACTGGAAGACGGAGGTTGTGTTGAGCACAGATGGTACCACTGCACTCCAGCCTGGGCGAAAGAGCAAAATGCCATATCAAAAACAAAATAAAATGACAGCTCATTTTAAATTCCCAGTTGCTCTGATCACGTGCTGTTGTTTTCCTTCTTCGATAGCATGTATGTAGGTATCACCTAATTATCACATAATTTACTTATTTGCTTATTTGTTACACTTGTCCTTTTCATTTATTGGGAACAAGTGTCTTCCATTCGAATGTATTAGGAAGTTCCAGGAGGAAAGAGGTATCTGGATGTTTCCCAAGTGCTTAGATCAGTGCCTGACACATAGTGGCCGCTCAGTAAGCATTTTTGCTGACCTGTGACTTTCAGTAAACATCACACTAAGTTAACAACAATGTCACATATTAACACCTGAGGAATATTCCAAAAAGATATGCATTTTCCATCTCTCAGAACAGACTGCTGCTTACTTGGGATTTTTAAGGTACTGCATTATGGTCCATCTCACTCACCTACCAGCTTCTTCAAAACATATTCAAGAGACCAATTCCTATTTTGGTAGAATATTGCACTTTAACACACTATGCATTTAAACATAATGGTATATTCCATATAATTTGAGAAGTCACATTGGAGTTAAAAAGCAAATTCTTCATGTCTCCAGTATGCTTTCACCACTGCAATCAGTGGTTTCTCTAGAATAAATCCTTGAAACTGTCGCACATTTTTGCCAGTTTAACACCCATCCTGGCTCCTTCCTGCCTCAGGATGCAGGCAATACTCCTGAATGTAGCTAAGAAAGTCCTTCATAAGCACGTTCTGCCTGTCTTCTAGAATCCTCTTTTGACACAATTCCCTCTCACTAGAAACAAAGTCTACCTGAATCTACCATTTTCTCGCCTTTAGGTTTTAAATATGCTACTCTCTTTACCTAGATCACTTTGTTCTGCTAATACCTAGTCAACCACTTGATCCCATTCTAAGCTTTTAGTTTCCTTCCTTCCCAAAGACTTCCTTAATCCTTCAAGAACTGGATAAGGGGTTCCTGAGTTCTCATAACTTCTCATAGTCACCTCCATCTTAGCACTGTTCCCTCCAGTGAGCTAGCTAACACAGTGTTGGGATGAGGGAGGTACTGAAGAGACACTTGCTGAATGAATGACTGAATTCTCTAAAGAAACCAGTGAATCTGAGCCTGCAAGTTCCCTCTCAACAATGCTTTCTGTTGTGCCATTCGAGGCCGCGGTGCCATTGTGTGACAATGATATGATGACATTTCTTTGGCCATAACAGAATAATTCTCCAAATAACCAAATAACACACTCACTTGTTATGCAGCCAGATGCTTTTATGATTGCCTTTGGAAGTGATGTGGCAAATAAATTATTTACTTTTATAGGACTGCTAACATCTCATAGAAATTTTTGACAACTATTCAACTCAGAGATGATTTTGGTTCTATTTTACAGATTTCCTGATCCTTTATATACTACATTTTATTCCTTTATGAGCTTACTCTGCTTCATTTGTAGCCCTCAAATTCAATGACCAAGATAATGTAACAGCATGAGCACAGAATATGACCTCTGCTCAGAAGAATTCCATTTCCATGTAATATATGTGCAGGGCCCGGTGAAGGATGAAACTGCTCTCCAACTTTCCTCTAGTTATCAACCAACACAGCAATTTCTGATGCTTTATTATTTTTTTCCTGAATGGCTTTTTCTGTAATATCCATTCATGCCTTCTGATCTAATTAGTATAATTAGCCTTGGACACATAATAAACAAAAGCAACAAATAAAAAAGCCCATAAATTTCCATTTCAATAGCCTGCCTTTCATAGACTTTATGGAACTAAGTATTCAGCTGTCTTCACAGCTCATAACCTTTAATCCTAACATCAATCTCGGCTTTCTATTCAATTACGACTGCTGTCTATTGAGAAGTAGCAAAGGTTTAAAAGAGTTTGTGGGAACGTGGAAGTTGCCCCATTCGTTTTCATTAGTAAACTCAGGTGACACAAATTTCACTAAAATTGCTGCCAGTGTTCCTGCTGCATCTGGATGATTTATTATTAGACACGAGATTTCTTCTCAAGATACGGTTTAACGAACTCAAGAAAATCATATGATTGTTTTACCTGAAATATGATGTAATTTTATCACATGTTGCTGACTGCAACGTTGACAGAATAGCACAAAAGGCTTTGCATGGCTGGAGGGAAAGGAAACAAATGGCAAGACCCATAACCAGCTCAGAGTACAGCGCTTGGTTCCTATGACAGCGAAAACAAAGAAGAAAGGATGTGTTTTATTTGGTTTTTTTTTTTGAGATAGGATCTTGTACTGTGGCCCAGGCTGGAATGCATTGGCACAATCACAGCTCACTGAAGCTTCAAAACCTCCTGGCCTCAAATGATCCTCCTGCCTCAGCCTCTCAAATAGCTGGGACTACAGGCATGCACCACCATGCCTGGATAAATTTATTTTATTTTACTTTTTGTACAGACGGGATCTTACAGTGTTGCCCAGGCTGGTCTCAAACTCCTGGCCCCAAGCAGTCCTCCCACTTTGGTCTCTCAAAGTGCTAAGATTACAGGAGTGCCCACCATGCCTGGCAAAAGACAACTTGCTATACCTAGAAAAATAGAAAACAATTGTTATTTACAAATCAAGTCATAAAATTTTGAGGCAGTATCCCAGCACTAAAGGGCAAATGTTATCACTTATAAAAGCAATTAAGAAAATCGTTAGGCTGTGGTGACGGATGAAATGACCCCTTGCTGTTACTGAGAAGCCTTTAAGAGTTAATTTCCTAAGAAGAACATGCAAGACCTTGCACACGTAGCCCAGCTTGCCTGTCACGGCTCATAACCCAATGCCAGGTCAGGAAACCCATGCCACCCACCCCCCACACTTGAGGGGCACAGTGCCATCCCAGCATCCCCATTCCCGGGTGCACTTTAGGACCACCTCGGGAGCTGTTAAAAATTACACGTAGGTGGCCGGACATGGTGGCTCATGCCTGTAATCCCAATACTTTGGGAGGCCGAAGCAGGTGGATCACGAGGTGAGGAGTTCAAGACCAGCCTGGCCAACATGGTGAAACCCTGTCTCTACTAAAAATACAAAAATTAGCCAGGTATGGTGGCAGGTGCCTGTAATCCCAGCTACTCAGGAAGCTGAGGCAGGAGAATCGCTTGAACCCGGGAAGCGGAGGTTGTGGTGAGTCGAGATCGTGCCACTGCACTCCAGCCCAAGAAACAGAGCAAGACTCCGTCTCAAAAAAAAAAAAAATTATGCCTAGGTCCCAGGACCCAGCCCAGACCAACTGAGTCAGAATCTCTAGGCGTGGAACATTCCAGGTGATTGTAATGTGTAGGCTGGGCTGGGAACCACTGCTGTCGCCTTATTGAACGACTGACCTTTCTCCTGTCAAAGAATCTTTTCCCCCTTCTCATATTACTCCCTCAATCTGCTTTTATACAGTTTTGATTTTGTCTCTCCAGCCTTCACGTAAATGTTGCTTTCCTAAAGCAATCTCCATATTCTTCCAGCTTTTCCTAAAATCCATTCTTAGATCAGCTGAGAACTGGAAACGTGCCCTGAACCATACTGGAATTCTACAGAAGCTTCCTTGACCGATCGCCATCCAGGCTTCCACATGCCACCATTAGCGTATATTGTTCTTACAATAAATGACCCTGTCACATTCATCCTTTTGAGGACTCTCACTAACTCAGAAGGTATTTTCAAGCATGTGGAGTATATTACAGTTTTCTCTTCATGGCAAATTTCCAGGAGTAATTTCCTCCAGTTCTTAAGGGAGTGACATTTCTCTCGAGCAATAAGGATTTTTTGTTATCTTGTGGACACTAGGAAGCATGTGACTAATCCATTTTCTCTTTATAAGTTTGCTACTACAAAGTTGAAAGCCAGTCTGTGACCCACTCGTGGAAGACGTGGTCATTATATGCAGAATTTCAAATTACTTCTGGCTTTCTTTTCTATTTCCAACCAACACTTTTCGTTATTTGCTTATGACAAGTTTAATTTGTGCTACCTTGATGCGCTTCCCCTACTAATTTATTTTACCATACATTGTTTATTGAACAATATGGTGCAAAAGTTAAATTAAAAACCAAATTTTGGCCAGACGCGGTGCCTCACACCTGTATCCCAACACTTTGGGAGGCCCAGGTGGGTGGATCATGAGGTCAAGAGTTCAAGACCAGCCTGGCCAAAATGGTGAAACCCTGTCTCTACTAAAAATGTAAAAATTAGACCTGGTGCGGTGGCTCATACCTGTAATCCCAGCACTTCGGGAGGCCAAGGCGGGCAGACCACCTGAGGTCAGGAGTTCGAGTCCAGACTGACCAATATGGAGAAACCCCGTCTCTACTAAAAATATAAAAATTAGCCAGGTGTGGTGGTGCATCCCTGTCATCCCAGCTACTCAGGAAGCTGAGGCAGAATTGCTTGAACCCAGGAGGCAGAGGTTGCAGTGAAAGAGATCGCCCAGTTGCAGTCCAGCCTGGGCAACACAGTGAGACTCCATCTCAAAAAAAAAAAAAATTACAAAAATTAGCCAGGCATGGTGGCAGGAACCTGTAATCCCAGTTACTCAGGAAGCGGAGGTAGAGAATTGCTTGAACCCGGGAGGCAGAGGTTGCATGAGCCAAGATCATGCTACTGCACTCCAGCCTGGGCAACAGAGCGAAACTCTATCTCAAAAAAAAAAAAAAAAAAAGCAAATTTCTGTTCAATCGTCTCCAATATTTGTATCAAAAATCTCCCCTAATCTGCGCCTCTGTACTTCTTTCTTTTTTCTCAGATCGCAACCCTAATGTTATTCTACTTTGCATTATAGTTAGCTGTATCTCCCCTTTCCAATTCCAAGTTTCTTGGAAGATAATGAACATATATCTTATTAATTTTGGTAAAACCCATAAAAATTAACAAATAGAAATTGGTTAATAAATGTTTATCGTCGCTTGCTACTAAGAATACAGAGCTAATAATACTTGGTTAGAATTCCAAGTTCATTATACAGCAGCTGCAGACTGTAAGCAACTTCATCGCTAAGCCTCATTTTTCTAATTATAAAAGAAGAAAAGTTGAAAATGTTGGTTACCTAACAAGTTTGTTAAGATGCCGAAATAATTTTTGTTAAGTAACTTTTTAATGGCATAATACAACCCACATGACTAGTAAAGAAAAGGTCTCAAAGTTTCATCTGTGACTTCATTATATACACACGTATACACACATGTGCACACACATTGAGTCTCAGACCCTTGGGGAAAGCTTCGGCCCATAGTTAAAGAGGCAGCCAGAAATGAGATTGATTCAAGGTCTGTGTAGCCAGGACACAAGCTTCCAGATCATATTCTAAACAATGGGATACCACTGAAGGATTTTAAGCAGAGGTGTAGTAAAATTGCATATTTAAGTCTTGAAAAGTGACTTGGGGTGGACTTCCACCAAGATGGACAAAAAGGAACAGCTCAGAGCACAGTTCCCCGCAAGAGCAACGCAGAAGGCGAGGGATCTCTGCGTTTCCAACTGTAGGTACCAGATTGATTTCAATGGGACTGGTTAGACAGTGGGTGTAGCCCAAGGAAGGCAAACCGAAGTAGGGCGGGGCATTGCCTCACCCAGGAAGTGCAAGGGGCTGAAGAACTCCCCCTTCTAGCCAAGGAAAGCCATTAGGGACTTCTCTGGACATTCTGGCACTCTGGCTCAGATGCTGCACTTTCCCCACAGTCTTTACAACTCACAGGCCAGGAGATTCTCACCGGTGCCTACAAACCCAGCACCCCGGGCTTCCAGCACAAAACTGGACAGCCATTTTAGCCAGTGCCTGGAATGCCAGCCAGACAAAACCGCTCATTTGCCTGAAAAAAAGGGGGTGGAAGGCAGGGGGCCAAGTGATCTGACTTGGCGGGTCCCACCCCCACAAAGACCAGCAAGCTGAGCCCCACTGGCTTGAAATTCTCGCAGCCAGCACAGCAGTCTGAGCTCGACCTGGGTCAGTGGAGCTTGGTCGGGGAGGTGCGTCAGCCATTACTGAGGCAGTTCTAAAATTGCCTCTGTAAAAAAATCACAGGGACATTTATCCAGCAGCTGGGCGGAGCCGCAGCAGCACAGCAAGGCCGTGACTAGACTGTGACTAGACTCCCTTCTTGCTGGGCAAGACACCCCTGGAAAAAGGCAGCAGCCCATCAGAGACTTATAAATAAAGCCCCAACTTCTCAGGACAGAGCACCTGGGAAAACGGGCAGTTGTGAGTTCCACTCCAGCGAACTTAAACGTCCCTGCCCAGCAGCTCTGAAGGGAGCAACAGAGCTCCCAGCACAGCACTTGAGCTCTGATAAGGGACAGACCGCCTCCTCAAGTGGCTCCCTGACCCCCATATATCCTAAGAGATACCTCAAAAAAAAATAAAAAGGCCAGGCATGGTGGCTCACACCTGTAATCCCAGCACTTTGGGAGGCCAAGGCAGGTGGATCACTTGAGGTCAGGAGTTCAAGACCAGCCTGGCCAACATAGTGAAACCGCATCTCTATAAATAGAATAATAATAATAATAAAAAGAGACACTTCATACAAGAGAGCTCTGGCTGACATCTGGCAGGTACCGTTCTGGGACAAAGCTACCAGAGGAAGAAACAGGCAGCAACCCTTGCTGTTCTGCAAAACCCATGGGTGATTCCTAACCAGAGTCTGGAGTGGACCTCCAGCAGTCCTGCAGCAGAGGGGCCTGACTGTTGAAAAGAAAACTAAAAAATGAAAGAAATAGCTTCCCCAACAACTAAAAGGACATCCACTCAAAGACCCCATCCGAAAGTCACCAACTTCAAAGACTTCAAAGACCAAAGGTAGATAAATCCACAAAGATGGAAGAAACCAACACAAAAAGGTTGAAAATGCCAAAAACCAGAATGCTTCTTCTCCACCAAGGGATCACAACTCCTCACCAGCAAGGGAATAACACTGGATGGGAATGAGTTTGATGAATTGACAAAAGCAGGCTTCAGAAGGTAGGTAATAACAAACTTCTCCGAGCTAAAGGAGCATGTTCTAACCCAATGCAAAGAAACTAAGAACGTTGAAAAAAGGTTAGACGAAATGCTAACTAGAATAACCAGCTTAGAGAAGAACATAAATAACTTGATGGTGCTGAAAAACAGCACAAGAACTTCGCAAAGCATACCCAAGTTTCAATAGCTGAATCGAACAAGCAGAAGAAAGGATATCAGAGATTGAAGATCAACTCAATGAAATAAAATGAGATGGCAAGATTAGAGAAAAAAGAGTAAAAAGAAATTAACAAATCCACCAAGAAATATGGGATTATGTGAAAAGACCTAATCTACATTTGATTGGTGTACCTGAATGTGACAGGGAGAATGAAACCAAGTTGGAAAACACTCTTCAGGATATTATCCAGGAGAACTTTCCCAACCTAGCAAGGCAGGCCAATATTCAAGTCCAGGAAATACAGAGAACACCACAAAGATATTCCTCAAGAAGAACGACCCCAAGGCCCATAATCATCAGAT